>VURO01018863.1:0-46526 GCA_015108175.1 Pelvicachromis taeniatus | reverse complement strand
GGAAAAAAAGTTACCTAAAAAAAAAAAAAAACTAAATTAAGGAGGAAAAGGGGGATCAAGCAGGGTGCAAAGAATGCAGAGGTTAATAAATATAAATACCAGAGAGACCACCCATCCAAAAAATGTAAGTTATGCACTCAGACCACTGTAAGATACTGTTAGCATATGCTTTGCAGATGTAACCATCATTGAAAACCTTCATTATACTCGAAAGTGAGTTAGAGAAAAACTGTATAGTTACGGGAATCAGAAGGTGGCTGCCAGCTTCCTGTTTGTTCAAAAGATTTGTGGTCAGTTATAAAAACTGAGTTCAGTTTTGTATAAATTCAAAAGAGCAACTGTAAGCAGTATTTCGGTGTGATACAGGATTGACATATAGTTATCCATCTTTAAAAACAAACAAACAAAAACAATGAATTTCTTAAACTTGTATTTTATCCAACAAAGAATGATCTGGATATATTCATGTAAGCACTGGGAGAATATTAGACAACCACCACGCTGCCACACTAGAATGTGTTAAATTTGTGACTCATATTCCAACACCAGCTGGATGCCATCCCCACCCAGCTGCCCGACGCTGATTGGACAGGTAGATGTAAAGAGCATGTTGCTTCCCTCCGCAATTTTTCCACACGTTCAGCAGAAAGTATTTTATAGCACATTTTTTTGTCTCACCAATCCAAACAATGTGTGTGAGCTCTGTACCGTCACACACATGGCTCAGCCCTGGCTTGGCAAAGTGCATTTCTCTCTCTCTCTTTGGTCCCGTGGTTATTAATTATACAGATATTGTACTGGCACAGAGTAGAACAGGGCTGCTAGATAGCTTTGGAGGTTCATCTTAAGTCAGACTCTGAAGTTTAATTTCAGCGTTGGACTTTAATATCCCTTTGCGTGGTCCAAGTGGTGCTCTGTTCTTTCTCCGCCGGCAGCAGAGGGACATACAGGGCCCTTGCAGTGGGGGAAGAGCCTATGTAGGACAGCCTCTCATGGCTCCCTGGGGGCAGATTTGTGCAAACTACACTACAAATTACACAGTGGGTTGCTGTGCACCCTGAGCCAGTGTAAACAACAACATCGTTTCCTCTCTTATGCTATGAATCAAACTGAACTTATATGACCCAAGACCGAGTCCACACCCATACTTTCTACGTCCTTCAAACCCTTTTAATGACACACCTACGTAGTAGTGTTTAACCCTGAGCTAGCTTCCTCTCTCCTCCCCCTCCCACTGACTTCATTCATGAAAACTCCTCCTCTGTACGCCCCACTGCTCTCAGCGTGTCACACTCTGCAGCTGTTTCATTTTAGGAACTGGGGACTCCAGAAGTTTGCCTCGCAGCCACCAGTCTGCTCTCAGAGCCAAGTGGAAACCACAGCCAATACTTGTCCGAAGTGCTCTGGCAAAGTTAAATATAGAGCCCCTCAGTTGTTGTAAGAGATTTAATAAATTCCTCCATCAAAGTTAGCCTAATGCTCTCTGGTTTAAAAGACCAAAGTCCTCTTGCTTGTTATTTCCCAGGCCTATTTGTTGATCTCTCATTGCTGGAATATAACATTTCAGTAATGGTCTGCTGCAAACCAGCTGATGTGTTTAATAAACTTTACTGTGCCTCAGTCTGGGAGCTACCTCCCACTTAGTTACAGACATGGAGGAAAGCACTGGGCCATAGCAGCTGACAATAATTCATTAACACCATATATAACTAAACACCAATAATCAGTCACAGCTTAATATCCTTATCATTTTTTATAAAACAGGAAAATAAGACAAGCCCTGAAACAAACAATGCCATACATTTCCTAACAATAATCACAGTGTAATTTTACTAAGGATTACTCATATTAGCTCAAATACTATTATTATCAACAAACAAACAAACTTTTTTGACACCGTAACCGATTTAGGCTGTCTTTTACATATTGCATAAGGATTTTCCACAAAGTAATGTGATACAGGAGAATTGTGATAGATCCAAGATGTGTGGTGCAGTTATGGAATGGCTGCCATGCCAAGCCACGTGGTAAACAAGAAGATGCAGATAACACAGCTGTTTTACTGAAAGTGAACATTTATATGTTTTATATTTACATTTAGTTCAACTCGCTTTACCCTTTTTCCAAAAAAGGCTCCATTTGAAGTAACAGTTGCTGTATAATCAGTAATGGCATTTAATTAAGATAAAGGATAAAACAGATACATCTGCCTTAAATTTAAAATGCATCTTTATTTGCTGTACATTTTCTTAGTTCCAAGCACAGGTCACACTGGCTTGTTTTTAAGTCTTGCGTTATTATTGTTTATGATCCTCGCACGTGTGACTTTGCCCACTTTTCTGTGCATTTAGTACGACTAAATATTTTCTGAAACTCTTCAAAACTGTAACAAGGGCAGTGCGTACAGTCGATCTGTATCTTCAGATATCGTTAGTAGGAGGCGGGCTGGCAGAGCCCTTCACCAATATGCGTACCAGCTGCAGGCCTCGGCCTGGCAGTGTGCTCTGCTTCAGACAGAGGGGGCTCTGTGGTGGAGGTCTGTGTCACGCCATCAGAATGTGTGGCAGCGTGCTGTGGGTCCTGAGAAAAAGCGCCTGAAGCTCCGCATTATCAGCTGGGTTGATAACAGCATGGAAACACTGAGGCCAACAGGAAAGACATGCAGGGATCCTTCCCAGACCTGGCCACTGTTCTCTTTTCACTGCCAATAACCCTTGACATGACTGGTGTTTAGAAAGTCTCTTGCCAGGCTGTTAGCAAAGAAACTGGACTGTGAATTCAGGTTAAGGAGACTCTCAGGGAAAATGTGAATGCCTGTGGTAAAAATTTAGAGATGATGTCATCAAGGCGCATCTTGAGTTCCTGTAAACTTTTATTTATTCACACAGATATGGAAAAAAGCTGAATTTATAAGTCACTTTAAATCATTTTCCCTTAATATTGTTTTTATTATAGAATGATTACTTGGTGTAAGGTAAGATAAGGTAAGGTTCCACAAAGTTGAAGCAAGGTGTGAAATGTAAATTAAAACATAACATAATGATGTGACCGGCATGTTATTGAAATGCTAGTAACAGTAAAACAACAACAACAAATTTATCTTTAAAAAAAAATTATGAACCTTTTATTAATTATCAGTAACATTTTGCAAATAGGCTGAGAGTGGACCAGAAATGGCTCTAAAAGTGTCATACTTGGAAAAAAAGAGAAAAAAGTAAAGGTTAATTGGTAAAAGGTCAGTAACGTGACTGCATTAAGAAAGTGCATATAGTCCATGAAAGACTGCAACAATTTAGGAATAATGTTTTTTTATTTTAAAACTGAAAAAAAATGTTTGTCTTTTATAAATTATATAACAATAGAAAAGAAGAGGCAAAGGATAAAAAAAAGTTTCCTAATGGGGGCAATTTCTGGGCCCCCACGACAAGTTCGCACTCCATAGTTGAGTTAGACACATTTGAAAAGCCAGCATCATTGATGGTGTGGAGGGGCATTAGTGGATATCTGTGAAGGCACTATTAATGCTGAATGAGCTAAATGAGGTTTTGGAGCATTGCATACTCTCATCAATGTCATCTCAAGAACTCCCTAGGTTATTTTAGCTGCACACCCGAGGAATATATAAAACCACATTCTCCGTGGCTCCAGAAACAGTTTGGTCTGGCTGCAGACCTGTCACTGAAAAGATCTGGTATATTAGAGGTGGGAAACTATTTTCCCCATTGGGCCACAACTGGAACCTAACGTCTACTCTTACTAGAAGTAGTTTATAAAGAGCTAAAATTAATATTGAGCAACTGAGTTCAGCTCATCGGTGTGGTTCCAGTTTCTTATGTGGTTCTTTGTAAAAATTAAGTGCTAAGCCCTATTTTAGAGAACAGAAAAAATAGCAAAAGAGAGCCTGAACAGTGAAGATGTAATATCTCTATACCAAGACCGTGTTTGTGTTTTTCTTTTGAGAACAGAGGGCATATTTTTATTTTTTTTCAGGGTTTTTTTCTCACATAATAAAATAATCTGTGAATTAACAGGATATGCCCACACACTGTGTAGAAAAACACCTCCATGCTGCTGAGCCTTCTTCATGTTGTCTGCACATGATGTTACTTCCATACATAAACAGGTAGTCAGGGCGGACATGTGAACATAGGGCTTTAATTAATACCATGTTTAATTTCCCCTATCCCCCTTACCCTGCCCCACATCCTCCAGCCACACATTAACTTGGGGAGAAGAGCCGAGCAAAACACCCCTCTGCTCATCTCCCCTCCCATCTCTTCCTTCTCAGAGGGGAAGAGTGCAGATGTGAGCAGGGTCAAATAAATAGCCGCGATTCAGCTGCAATTCCACTTTGACATCCACTTAGCCTCAGGTTCCCTCTGCCAGCAGCCACCTGTTGCTCTTCTTTAAACACTGCCTGGTGAGGAGGAAGTCTTCTCATGTGGAACTGAGCCCCCTACCTCCCCCGAATATACTCCCAGGAACTGTAATGGCTTAAATAAAATTGTGTAGGGCCTTGGAAACGTCATTCAGGCCTTTTACATGCTTCAGAATAATACAGACAGAGGAGCAAAGAAAATGGGGAAAGAAGGGGGTGGGGTTGGTGGGTAAAGAGAGATACAGAGATTCAGCCATATGGCCAGATGCTAAGACCATCAGGTCTGTGTGTGAACAGAGCGACAAGAGGGATTTACTGTAGCCTACAGAACTGGATATAAAGTAGCAGGATACAGACATCTGGTGTAATTTTGTTTGTCTTCTAAGGCAAAGTCAAATATAAGAGAAGAAAAGAATAGATGAGTTGTTGTTATATTCCACAATGAGCAGCTCTGTGTTTAGCACCTCCACAATAAATCCTTGGAAAAATGGCAGTTATTTTATGTTGTTCTAAAATATCACAGGAAATTGCACTGCACTGGGTTTAAGGTTTTATAGATCTGGGAAACTTTGCATCGGTAACGTCACGTTATATAAACTGCCCTTTTGATCAAACCTAATTATACACATGCAATTACCAAAGTGAAATTAGCAACATTTAAATGCATCCATTTACTTGATTAAAGTTAGATGATGAGAGTGAGATAAGTGAAGACCAATACTCGAGGAGATGAAAGCAATAGGTCCAGATATTGGGTGTCAGGTGAAGTGCACACAAACTTGGCAAAAGACTGTGACACAAAAAGGAAAAAAAAAAAAAAAAACACAGGTAAATAAATGAAGAGCGATGACCGTGTCACATCCTACCCGTCGAGCTCGACTGGGTGTCGTGTAAAGCTCAAAGCTTCGCCCCAGAGTGTCGTGTGCTCCCACATGGGTCCTGCCACAGATGCACAGGGCCTCTGGTTACAATACTGAGAAATCCTGCCTGCTCAGATCCAGCTCTATTACTTAGGCCGGAACAAAGACTGAAGGGTAAGTGCCTACCTGAAGTAAATGTAGAAGCGTCCAGATTTATGGAGCTCAAATGTGTCAAAGAGGAGCTCCCTTATGTATGATACACTGCTGATGAAGCTAATTGTGATCCTTTTAGCAGCGCTGCTGCTGCTGTGGCTTTGTGAACCTGGAGAACAGGTATGTTACCAAGTGTCCTCATGTTAACTAGTACCAGGAAGGAACAGGTGCCAAGCAGGGAGAAAGCAGTCAGAGCCAGGTCTACCGTGTTACTCAGCCGAGCTCAGTCTGTCCAGCCTCTGTGGATGTATGAGTGAAATACTGCTACAACTAGCTGGGGAATAGGAAAGCATCTGTCGCCCCTTTTAAATCCCCAAAGGAAAGTAAACCAGGTCCAGAGTTTCATTGGTAGTACTCATACAGCAGATGTCTTAAAACAGTCCCAGGACATTTAAGCATTTAGGAAAGCACCTCTGTCTTAGCAATAATTAGCCCAAATGGATCTCTTTCTCCATTTCCCTCCTTGTCTCCTTGCCTTGGTCTCTTTTCAGGCACTGATATGAATAATGATCCAGGGGGTTAACAGCAGGTCACACAGAGCTACATGTCTGCCACGTTATTCATTTGGTGCAATGAGAAATTGATCACATTATTGTGTTAAGAGGGACCTGATTCGTTATAATCAGCCCAGTATTGGCAGGACTGGCCTGCGGGCCCTACTATTACATTAGGAATGCTCAGGCAGCCATAGGTCAGCCCCACTCAGACCATTTTACAACTTCACATCACCTCCCTGACCTTTTAATGACCACTGACAAAGACAAAAGAAAAGCAATATATGACAGACCAATATTAGCTGCCGGTTAAACTCCATGCATCTTCAGGGTAGAAGGTGATTTGCTAAAGGGGCAGAGGGACGATTGTGTGCCCCACAGTTATTCAAGTGTGTTTTCAGGCAACTAAACACAGTGCATGCGTGTGCAAGACTGCAAGACACACGTCACTCGTAGGCCATGACCTAAAAGCTATATTTCTGTCAAAAAGATTGACATTTATTGGGGAGGTCATGACAAAATTAGCAGAAAGTCAGTCATTCAGCTATTTAAAAAATGTACAATTTTGAGTAGTGGCTGCTTTCAAACAGTTTCTTTGACTGTTTGCTCCATTTTCCAAATGAATGAAAAACTGTGTAAACGACCAGGTGCACTAACCCATTTCCCCCCGTGGTTACATCATGCCAGCTCATTAATCAAATGAGTCAGCTGCTCTGTTTGCACTGGGTCAGAATGTATTGGTTAGTGCTTGTTGATTTAACCATAACACCTCAGCACATAGAAAAGGCCTTGGATCTGAGTTTAATCTTCAACAAGACTTCATGATGTTTTATTTCATCAACAGCCACCAATCAGTTTATCATCTAGTGTGCTTCACTCAAAGCTGCAATGTGTGTAACTTTAATATTGTTAGTAGGTCCTTACACAGGTTGCTCCCTACACCTTGCTAAATAGTGGATTTACAATATGTCAATGAGCTTGTGAAGTTAAACTTGCCCTTGCAGGAAGGGCAAATAAAGCGTAATCAGAATGGACACACTGCATTTACATTAACAGTCTGATTTTGATTTTGATGGAAGACATTTGCCAGTCTGTTAATGTTGGCACATCTTTAAGCCTTGCAAAGTGAGAAAACCATCAGGATAAACATTTATGTCAAGCCTACCAATAATAGCTGTTTAAATAATGACCTTTTATTTTTATTGATGAAGTAACTCTTTTATGAGCAAACTGGTGTTTAAACCTTAATGACAAGCTTTTACCTGTCTACAGCTTCAGAAACATTGAAACTAATTACATTTGCTTAGGTAAATATTAGATCTGTGCAAGAATAATGAATCCAGTGCCTAAAAACATTGTGGAATTAGACCTTGTTGGTCATAGCTTAAGGGCCAATCACAAGACTTGGGAGACTGTTTTGTTTTTTTAATGCAAGCACCACGACACAATGCAGATTTTGTTTTAAGTGCTTAATTTCTTGTCAAAGTTCCTAGCTATGATCATTTTCTTTAGCGGAGCCATTCTTTGAACGTAATTAGCATTTAAATCAAATAACAGCACTATCGCCTGAGCAAAATATTTCAGTATGCTTTCCACCTCTAGAAAACACTTCTTACTCTCCCTGATGCCCGCTTTCATCCCCCAACTCCCCCCAGATCGCTACGGCTGTTTACAGTGAAAAACATCTGCATTGAAATTATTCCACTTCCTGAGGCTTGAATAAAATAAAGTCTCTACAAAACAACAACAGGAAGAGGGCCATTTTTACAATAGCTGTGTTTAAATACGTGCACGAATCTGGTGACGCATGTGAGCACATACTGTGTCGGTTGTGTCGGGCTGATGCGAAATAGCACCCTATTTACACATTAGCAGACAACAGTGAAGATGAAAATATCTGTCTGCCGATCTTTTTGTTTAGTTTTCAACGTAAACTGCCAAAAATCATTAACATTTTCATCTGTCAGACATAAATCAAAAACATGTACTTTTTGCCTGCCTGTACTCTACACCACAATGTATAAACTGCAGAACATTGTTATACTTTATTTTGCACTAAATTACATTTTTACGTAGTGCACTACTATACTCTCACCTCATGTATTTATATTTTTGACTTTTAAAAAAAGTAAATCATAAGTATTTATTTGGACAGGAGGATGGGGGCGGTGGGGGGGTTCTATTTGTGTCTTTTGGGTTTTGACTGTACTTCTCATGCAAAATCTGAAAGAGCACTACCTGGTTAATCATCAGCCAATAACAGCCTCATTTGCCTCATCTTGGGGACACAAATTGCTCCTAGAATTTTCTCGCTTTTATACACACTAAGCTGCAGAGATTTTTAAAAATCTGTCTGTTTTTCTTTAAAGTTAAATACGAGTCATCAAAGTTAGACAGTTTTGATCATTGAAAAAACATAGATTTGATAAAAAGTTTATAAAAATTTGCACCCCAATTGTCTAACATTTTGAGCAAATGAAAATTGCCCACTTAGGATTTCAAATTGTAAAACGATTATGCAGATAGCTGTTAAATACAGGATACAAATTTGACAACATTTCTTCCTTTTGGTTTTCCTCTCATTTGTAGATCAATTTAACCCCAAGACATTCAGCTTCAAGTAGGAAATAGAAAAAGCTGCAATTTCTGGTTTAAACAATCCTTGTCACTCTCCATGCAGCTCGAAACTTGTTTAAAAATGTCTCCGCGTCACCCTGAAATGTTTACACAAGGAGTTGTGCATGCAGAATTAATCTTACGGGCTTACAATTAAGACATTGAAGAATTTCCCTCAACATGAGATGAGGCTGGCAACCTCGTTCTCTCCCCTAACAGTAGCCTTGAGAAAGTGTGTGTACATAAACCTCCTGTGGTTACTCAAATGTTGTAAACTGTATAACTAAAGCTTAGGCCTCATTCATAAGCTGTTTACCTTGTCGATAAATCACGGCGTCCCTCGAGCGACAAGTAGTGACAGGACGCTGAAGAGAAGAAGGATGGATTTGAATTGTAAAACCTGAGCCAAAGTAAACCTGAACGGATAGAAGTCAGTTAACTCTGAAGGTTTTTGTGTTTGGGTTGTATTAGCTGTAACTAGAGAAATGGTTACTTTAAGTCAGAGATAACAAACAATATTTATCTGTTCAAATAATTACATTAAAAATCCTGGCATGTGTTGGAGCACAGGAGAAAACACAGTTAGTACTGGCCAAAACAACATAGGTGTAGATTTAAGTCATTCAGAGTTTGGGGGCCGTTAATGAGAGAATCTTAAAATTTCAAAGTTGTATTTTAAGACAAGTCACATTAAAAAGTGTTACAATTTGCTTATTAAAAAAATTATTCACAAAAATAAATAATTAAACAAAGGCTGATTAACCAAAGTATAAGAGCAATTATACTGTGTGTCCCAGTTGACTTTTACTTACTTACTGGTCACAAAAACCAAGACACAAATTCAGACACAAAACATACATTAAACTAAAAAACAAACAAAAAAACAACTAAAATAAAGAGTTAAAATATATACATTTTAAAAAAGTGACACACAAAAGACAAAAAAAAAAGAAAAAAAAAAGAAGAAGAACATGCAACTGGCTGCGACTATCTACTGTGTCATCAATAATCCATGATCTAAACTCTCATCAGGCAAGGAACCATATTTGGCAACTTTAGTGGACAAAAACCAGCCTGTGCATTCTGCTATATACACACATTTTGGAAACAAATTCACCCTAACACCTGTATCTTTATGGCCTTGGATTTGTAAGGGCAAAAAGTTGGACAAAAATAAAAAATGTCCTGTAATACAAGAATAGCACTAGAGTTAAAATGTCCAATTTTCTAGTATTTCCATGAGTGTCCTATCAAGGGCTGAATTACAAACGTAACTAGTAACTATCTAAAGCTGTCAAAACATTAAAAGAAAAGTACAATGCTTCTGCAGAAATGCTGATGAGTATGCATAAAATCCACTAAAATGGGATTTCATTGTACTGAATTGTAATTGTACTGAAACACATTACTTGAATGAATACACTTTCTAATTGTCTATGAAAACTACAACAATACCAGTAAATATAGCAAAAGCAGATTAATAATGAATCTCAACTTCAAATTTGACATCATTGAGTAAGGAAGATACATTCATTACTTATTCAAGGGAACACACATTCACAGCCTTGCTTACTCATCATATTGTGTTGTACAAATGCCGTTTCTGTTGCCACACCGCTTTCTTTCACTGCATTACACTTGAATGCTCTCACTGTTAATCAAAGCACCTTCTTGTGGCTGTTTACGCTACAGCTTTTTTATTCCAGCATCGCTGCTGCGTTGCTCACACACTAATGGCTCTGTTGTTGCTTACTGCATCTCAGCTTGTCGCTTTTGTGTTGCCCAACACAAACAGTGTCACGTTGTTATTTATTTATTTATTTTTTACCATTACTGCAACTTACAAAGTGCTTTCAGTCAGATAGTGTGGAGTTGAAACAACAGGTTACGTGAGCTGTTTACAAGCTGCTGAAAGGGCCTAACAGGTTCCTCGTAGGGGGAACTTTTCTTGCTAAGTGAGACAACAGATTACACTTTGGCACATTTCTCGAGAGACTGCAGCCTGCTCCGCACCACAGCGCCACATTCCTCATATCTGTGAGTAAGTGTTCACTTGATACCCTCTTCAAAAGGGTAGCACGGCAAACCTGCACCACATGTTGTGCACGTAAGTGATGGATGACCATTTCAACAGGGTTTCATGTCCTTACATAGAAATCTATATGTTCCAGAATTTAACTTGAGCTACAGTATACCTTCTGCTACATTTGCCAGGAGAGAGTATGTATTGTGCACTGCTGAATTAAGTCCATATTAAACTGTCAGTAACATAACGACACACGCGTCCAGTTATTGACGCACAACAGTATCATATCGCTTTGTATCCTTACACTGTGTCTCAATTACAGCTGCAGGGAGAAGCACATGCTGTGACAGAAGCCAACACGGTCATGACACTGAACCTCTAAGCTACAGACAGTGTCATGGGTCAATTTGTTTCTCTGAGGGTTTCCTCAGTCACCTTCAGTACCTCCACCTTGGATCGATGATGCTCGACTTACTCTGAAAGTCAGTCAGTAAGCAGTGTGAAAGCAACTAGCAAACAGCAGTTTTGTAAAAAGAAAAGCCTCATTACGGGATACAAGAAGTCTACACATCAATATTTCAGTAGCAGGTATCACTTCTTAAAACTTTTTTTTTTTTGTTTAAAACAGATCTCACTTCAGGTCTTCTTACTTTGAGAGTAAATACTGACTAGGATTACTGTATTCCAATAATTTAGCCCATATAAAAAAAAATTGTTTGAATTTTGTTGTTTTATTTTATCTCCTGTACTTCAGCAGTGCTTTCAAATGTTGTATCATCTATCAATACATCCCAAGAGTATCAGTCACACCTCTGAATAATATATTTAATAATATTTAAATATATAATATTTAATTATTATTTCAGTAAAAAAAACATTTTCCATGCACTTATATGATTATTAGCTTTTATTAGTCTTTTTCAAAAACTTTTTAAAATAAAGCACATTCAATACATGTAACTATAACATAGTTATAATCGTTTCTACGGGACCAAATCTCATGCAACTGGGAGCAAAGGACACAGTATTTTAGTTTTATTAGATGTGAACTTAATTTTAGTAATACTTCAAAATGTTATAACGTATAGCACATGACCTCAAATACCAGTTTAGCTATGGGTTGTGGACCACTGGGGGTCCCCAGACCCTACTTTAAGAACAACTGTCATAAAAAAGTGTATGTAAGTAAATATATGATAACTAACCTATATTGTGTCAATTAATCCAGAGTGCATGTTAACACAGAGGATGAAACGCAGCCTATGGTAGCAGTTATTAATATTGCATGTGGAAAGAATTTACTACTTCCTGTGGTAAATAGTACTGTTGTATTGTTTTTACTCATAATGCATGTTATTTAAGAAAAAATGTAGGCCAGGTTTAAGAGTAAATTACAGTATTAGAGAAAAAAATCCAGTGAGCTATATAATACATATGAAATGTAAATATTACTATATCATTCCTATTTCTAGTTCCAACTGTATAAACAACACCATCAGGAATAATAGAAGTTTTTCTTTCATCTCATTCTAATGCTTGGTCCAAAACAAAAGACACCTCTTCATTGCTCGCAAGTAAATTAAATATGTATTTGTCCTTCAGATAAGCAAAGCAGTGTCATATTAATCCCTTGGTATACCTGAAATAATGATGTAAAATGAGATATTTCACAACTCTTCACATAGCATACTGCTACTAGAAATGCATGGCCATGTATTATTCTTGCAATGAATATCTCCTTTTGGAAATCTGCCCCTCAGACTTCAGAAATTAACAACTGAAACCCCAGTGCAGCAGGCCTGCCGCTGTGTGTGTTTTACACCAGCAGTAATGCCGTTTTTACCTGGTAAGGTCACCCTGTAGTCCACTTGGAGTCTGGCAGAGTCGAGAAAGAAGATATCCAGTCCAATTTACGATGAGCCAGCCCAGTAAACCTGGAGTCAGTCTGCAAGTGAAGGGTGGAATAAAGGAGTTTCTCAGGTTTAGAAGGCCCAGCTGAAAGCACTAGAGCCCTGTCCCACTGAGAACTGTACCTCTCTAAATTACACTGACACTGCTCAATTAATCCATGAGACCCAGCTGGTTCATTTGCTATGAAGGTGTCTCTCCACAAAGAGCACAATTTAAGTTCGGAGATCACAGTTCAGGATATGAAAGAATATTTTATGAACAAATAAATATTTTAAATAAACACTTCATTTTAACTGTGGATAAACAAGTTGAATTCCAGTCACTGTTTATCTCTAAATACCTGTTATTGCAAATTATAGGATTATAGGAATTACTTAACAAGCAAAAGTGCTTACAAACACTCTTTCATTATGTATGATATCACTGAGAAAGTATGTAAGTGGAAACGACTAGTTTTACATTTTTGGTCATGGAACTCTATGGCGGCACATGGCCCCTTTGTCTGAGTGGGATTATCAGGAGCGAGCGCTCACAAAAGGAAATGCTTGTGGAGCTACAGTAACAGAAGGATAAAATCAGCCGTGTGATGATTGGGGTGACACATTTGTTTGGCTGTAATGAAAATAAGCCCATTGATGGTGCATTCAGTCATAGGCCTGAACCCCCCCGACTCCACATCCTGTCTCTTTATCCTTCATACAAGTGGCAGACAGATAGCGGCTCGGGGGATATTGCCGCAGCCACTGGGTGTTTGTGTGTGTGCAGAGCTGTCAACCTGTCACTTTGAATATAGCGCTGATGTGTATGACAGAGTTGTCTGTGCTGCCTTCCACAAGCTGATCAGTTTATGTAAATCTGAAAACTTTAAGCACATTAAACACTACACAGAATGACACACTTTAAGGACAAGTTAATGCAGTGTCCTTCTTTGAAACTTTGTTACTGTAGGTAAACTTCAAAAGCTGAAACTAATAAAATAAAATAAGCAATTCCACAGAATTATAGATTCATACATTTTATGTTTGGTTTTGTGCTTTTCTATTAAAAGCAATTGCTGATCTGACTGCAGTTCAACTTATTTAAGTTCAGTTTTATTTATTCTAAATGAGCTACAATTTAATTCATAGCTGTTTTAGTATGAGGTTAAATGAATCACAGCACAGAAAACACACCCATGGAAAATAGTAGGTAGCTCTCTGGCATAACTCTAACATGTGAGACATTGCAATTAAGTAAAAGTCTAAATGACACAGCCAAGTAGAGGTTTTGGGGCTTCTCACCATCTATATCACCACCTTCCTTTAAAGCCATGGCAGAGGCCTACAGTGCAGATAAAACATAAGGCGCGATGGTAAATCCAGGGCCCCCTTGAAGTGTTTGATCTCCGGATAGCGTCTGTGAGTCACCCCTCTGTGTGTGTTTCAGCCACTGGGAGTAAGAACACACATATACAACACATATCTCCACCAGGAACCTGCCCACAGTGTACCACAGAAGCAACTGGATGACTTCAGACTCACTGTATCTAAATCTACACTGCACCACCAAAGCCCAGGGCTCAGACATGCCACACACGGGATTCAAATCTATGTCCGACATGCTCATGTTCACACTGCCAAATGCAGCTGTTGTATACAGAGTACTGAAGTGGCCCAGAGAACATGATAAAGAAAGCAGCAGGCCTTTATCTGCAGTCCTTGATCTGGTCTGGTGCTCTCTGAGGAAAAAATCTTTGCTTTATGTATTGCTCATCCATATTGGAGCTTTACATGTCTTCCACTTATTCAAGAACACAAATTGTGACAGAATAAGTATGCTGTGTAAAACTTCAAAAGAAACTTTAATAGAAACATTGTTTTCTTCAGATTTTTAAACATTTTTTTTAAAAACAGTTTTTATAAAGAAAACATTTTGTCCATCCAACCATTCATCTTCTGCTGCTTATCTGGAGCTGGATTGCAGGGGCAGAAGCCTAGCAAGAGAAGCCCACATCTCCCTCTCCCCAGCCACCTCCTCCAGCTCGTATGGGGAAACACCAAAGCGCTCCAAGGCCAGCTGAGAGATAAAATCTCTCCAGCATATCCTTGGTCTACCCTGAAGCTTGCTCCCAGTAGGACATACCCAGAATCTCACTGGAAATTCTGCTGGAGATGGAAATTGATTTTGTAGACTCTCAAGCTTCTCCCAGCACACCGTGACTACAAATTTGGGTGTGCCAGGAATGTCCATGATCCTCCCTCATCACCTGTTCAAACTCAACAGGTCAGGAGGTCAGTTGACAGTTCAAATCCACAACATGTGGCCACAGATCTGATGATCTGATGATCTGTGGCCACATATTATAAATGTGATCACTCATCCTATGGCCTAGAGTGTCCTAGTGCCTCGTGCATTTTAAAATCCTTATGGTCAAACATGGTGTTTGACCAAACATTGTTATAAACTAACTGTGATTGGCACAGAGGTCCAATAAGAGAACAACACTAGGGTTTCGATCCAGCAGACTCTTCCTCCTGATCACACCAGGCCAGATTTTCCTGTCTTTGCCCACATGAGTGTTGAATTCTCTCCGTTGGTGAATGGCGGTCCATATGTGGCACCCTCCAGCACCCGGTGACTACAAGGAGGTTGGGTATTTTAAAATGTCCTATAGGACATAAGTGCAAAGGTCAGTCAGGGCCTGCTCCCTGACCCAAAAGCACAGGGAAACAACCACTGGGGAAAACCACAATGTACAGGTGGCAAACTAAGTCGATACAGTTATACCCAAAGTATCTCTGTAGGAAACTGGTCTCATAACCCAAGCCATGCGTTGAATTTGCCAAACTATAGCTAGCTGGTATCGCTCATTCTCATGGACTAGCTCAGGTTTTTTCCCCCATCAGATAGGTGATGGCTCCTTTTCATGTTATAGGAGGTAGTTTTCAACAACTGGGCATCAGACTGCCCATCTCCACTCCTTACTGCTGCCCGAAACACATTGCACCCAACTGCTACAGCACCTTCTGCAGGTTGTGAGCCCACAACAGGGGGTGTCATCTTCTCTTCTGGCTGAACCCAACAGGGCCACAAGGCCTGTCCCGGCCACCAGATCCTCTCCCTTAAGCGCCTTCCCCTGTCCTTATTCCTGGGTGTGCCCCAGTAACCCTGTCGTGACAGGATAAAGTGGTCACTTGGTCAATTCCTCATTGGAACTTTATGAATCGTTCTTCATCTGACTCCTTACCCACAATCAATTTGCTTTGGGATGAACCTATCAGGGACAAAATCTATCAATAACCTAGTCCCTGAGATCACTGCTTCCTAGCCAGATCACCATGAAGGTGAGCTTTTTCTGATGTTAACCAAGTGTAAATGTGCCTAAACAAGACCAAACGTTATTAGCGAGGTGGCAGACCAGATGGCCGTGGTTTTGGAAAGACTAATGCTTAAATATAAAAAAGGTGACAGAAAAAAGTTCATAAGCACAGTTTTTTCTGATATGATTGCTGTTTAGTTAATATCCAAATTTAAAAACAAACAATAAAAAATGTAACATTGGACATTTTAAACTAAAGAATTATATAGTTAGCATTAGCATGAATCACTATCACAGCAAAAGAAAAGAACAGCATTTTTAGAAACTCGGAAGATGCAGACACAGTGCAACTTGGCATCATGAAAAAAGAAATT
Source organism: Pelvicachromis taeniatus (assembly GCA_015108175.1). Taxonomy (NCBI): domain Eukaryota; kingdom Metazoa; phylum Chordata; class Actinopteri; order Cichliformes; family Cichlidae; genus Pelvicachromis; species Pelvicachromis taeniatus. The sequence goes on along the minus strand of VURO01018863.1, from coordinate 30,356 downwards.
AAAATAAAGTTATTATTAAACATTTTCAGATGTTCACGGCTTTTCTGTTCACCAGCATTTCAAAACCACCAGCCCCCACTTCTCCACCCCCAAAATGTCCGGGAGCGCTCTGACATCGTGTTGGTGGTATTAGGTGTTACACAGGGGTCCATTTCCCTCTCAGTTGTCTGAGTGGAACACACCCGCTGTGGCAAGGCTCCCCCTCAACTCCATGTGTGACAGTAATTTTACACAGCCGGGGACCTTGGTCCCGGAGGTGGGCCATTAAAGTTCAGGTGAGGTTAATTACAGAGAATTGTTAAGCCTGCTGCTGTGCGCTGGGCGGGTGGGAGGGATTTGACGCCTCCAACGCTGATTTCTCTGAGACACCGTTCTACTGGCTCCACGGGTGTTCAGCAGCCGATTTACACACAACACCTACAAAGTGCCAATCACTCACTGAAACAGCTCGAAATTAAAGCCCACAACACAGCCACATGAAAATACTACAGCTTGTTATTACACTCGACGTATAAATTACCACACACGCCATGCAATTCCCCACATGAAATACACAGAAATTGAATGTAACTACCTTTACATAAACAGCCAAATTTGGGAAAATTATTTTGCATAGAAAATGCAGTCTTTAATTTCGACCAAGAGGTTCTATTAAACCCGAAACACGCCAAAAACAGGAGCCCGAAAAAAGCAAGAAAAGAGCCTCTCAAAGATGCAGTCTGCTCTGTTTGAGTAAGGATGAGATTATATTGGATTAAAAGGGATTTTTGCAATGCAAATGAATGCACCTCAAATCAATAAGGCCTGTTCTACTCAATATACAAACTAATTAAGAGGTAATACAATCAAACCTGAATAAAATAGATTGTGCAGCTTCCTCAGAAAGAAATCCAATCAAACCTTTTTATGTGAAAAGATAAAATCTAAAGCGATCTCTCTTTGTACGAATAATGACCTCGGCTTTGTGTCCATTTAATAAGGAAAACTTGTCTTAAGAGGTTACGCTCAATGTGCATATTCTAATCAATATGAATTACATAGGGTTTTATCTATGTTATCTGCTCCAGACTGCTAAGCTAATTAATGTTTTATCGAGTGTTTTAACTCAATTATTTCGCAAAGTCAAAGGGGTTCAACACAATTTTCTATGAGCAGCCAGAACATTTTCAGTGGAGAGGAAGTAGTTGAGTTCTGCAGTCTTTAAAGGAGACACAACTGCTACGAAGCATGCTTTAACTTAAAAAAAAAGTATTCAGTTCAAATATATGTGAATTTACAAGAGAAGTTCTGGTGCAAGTGGCTTTTGGCAAAGCATTTATTTGTTTGTTGAGCACCATTCCTGTCTGACACTTTGACATACATTTTGTGTTGGATTTTCCAGGTATCGTTGCTAAAGTTTGGATGCCCCCCCCCCCCTCTTGCGCTTCATTCCAGCTGATTGCTCATTTTCTAATGTTAATGGTGCTAGGCTGGGGCTAGGGTTTCTCCCCTGTCAGCTGGCTACTGGGGCTGTGGGACGGATCTAATGGGCTCTGACAGAAGGGAACTGATCTCATTCAAAGGGGATTTGATATGTGGCATGAATGTGGTGACCCTCAATGGACATATTAATGACCGTTATCATTCACAGACTTTGTGCCATTCATAAAGCCCCTTTCTATTGGATGCGCCGGTGCTGCGCAAATGCCATGACTTATGGATGAGCTAGCCATATATTGTTTTCACTGCCTTTTAGGTAACATGTCAAAGTGACTCAGAGCTTTGCTCCGGTGGTTGTGGCTTGCCGAACGGTTTGAGCAGCATAGGGCAGTAAATAATAACGTGGTGGGTGTTGTTTACAATTCAATTACAACCACATGCTGGCAGAGAAAAAGACAAAAAGCCTGAAGTCACAGGAGACATTAGTGTGGAGTCACAGTGTCAATATTTAGCTTCACCTCAACTGCTATTTATGACTGAGGTGTTTCTTCAAGCATGCAAAGTATTGTTTGTGCTCCTTTCTTATCGTCACTGTCTCCAACCTAAAGTATGAAAAGTAGTAAAATAGAGAAACCAAAGGAAGGTTTTCTACAATAACTGCTCATATTGATACACATTTGCTTGCCAAAATGACCAAAGGAGGGAAAAAAGACACTTAAGGAAATTTTGCAGCTTATGATATAAATAATGATAAACATAAAAGATTAATTATATCCACCAAGGTACTCATATCCTCCCAGTCAACTAAGACCATAATATCATGAGAAACATGGACCAAAGGGAGAGAGAAATAAGGTTACAATCAACATGTGGACGCTTTTGAATAAACAAGTCTTAAAAAGGCAGAGAGCTGCTGGTGCACAAAATGGAGCGGCCACAATTAAATGTCTCCGGCAGGATGCTCATCAGAGTGTGGTTTTCCAAAAAATTCTAAACAAATCTAGAATGTCTATAAATGGGAGCACCAGGCTGAGAAAAGTCATATTCATCCATATAAGCATGTGGTGAAAAATGAAGATGACAGATTTCTCAGGGCAACCACTGCAGAAATATGTGGATGAGTGGCTGCAACTGGAGCTATTTTTCTGGTACCTGGTTAAGATATCTGTCATGAACCCATGTAAACATCAAAAGAACAACAAATACATAATCCAAGGCTTAAAGGTTCAAGCATCCGGTATTAATCAACAATCAAAGAAAAAATATCCATCAGCTGTCATGTGGATATTTTTAATGCATTTCTTTCTTCTTTTTTTAACATAATGAAAGCAAAATTAACGTATGCCATGAAACGTGCGTGTGTTCTGAAAAAGTAAATCATACCATACAAGTGGTTACTATTACAAATTTATCATTAACCCCTAATTTTAGGGTTACTATGATTAATTATAAGCATATTCCAAGTGTTCTCTATTTCCGTATTTTCCCTGCATGCTCTATTAGCCGAGCTGAGGTGCAGCAGCAGCAGCAGCAGCTCGGGAGGTGCGGGGAAGTGTTTCTTTCTTGACAGCTGCACAGGAAGTCACATCCCTCCACACGTCGAGGTGTCACCAGCATTATTTTAACATTTCCAATTTTAATCTCAGATTCCTGCCATGTGTCAGCTTCAAAATAAAGTTCCGCTCCTGCATTCCCCTCTGCCTCCTAATAACAATCTGCCGTATGGAGATGCCACAAACATGCCAGGTTGCACTCAAGTCCTTTGTTCTACTCATTTTTCCCTTCCCACTGTTCTCAAAGGTTCATGAAACAAGATCTGTTTGAAGTATGTTTCAAAGCAAGATGCAATGTTCAAAAATGATTCAAAGCACATGATTTTAAACACAGGACTGGGTTAAATGTACCATTTAATTACATGTTTACTATTAGGAATGGATTAAATATGGTTGATAGAATAATAATAGTACTCTAATTAGCATCTGGCAGTGATGGAAAATGTCAAGCCAGGTATTTTATTAACTTCTTATAGTATTTCTATGCATTGTAACTCTATTAGATTTAGATATAGTAATAGGTTACTGTGAATTTATCAGAGATTAAATTATGGAGCTACAATATAAACATTTTATTCAGGTATTAATGAAAAAACCTTTTATCAGGTTTCTTTTTTTTTTTAAGAAAAAGAGAAAAAAGTGTGTCTAAAGTGCAACTGTGTTGTAAGTTTTCTCACAGAACTTTCACTGACAAACAAAATTCAATATTATAAAGCATCAAAATCTTCACCAACACAGTGTTTGTCACTCCAGACCTGAGGCAGCAGGACATTTTCGCCTGACTTCTTCCACAGCCTGGAAAATCCTCCCCACATTACGACCATTGTGAGAGCTACTTTGCTTTCACAGTCCAAAGATCAAAACAGCAGCCATGTTTTCAAGGAACAAATGTCTTACCAGCTGGGTCGGTGTGAACACAGATATAATGCTGACAGGAAGCCGAGGCAGTCACTTGTAGAGCCAATTATGGGCAGAGCTGTGGGGGCAGGTTTACAAACACTGCTTTTCTTGTGTCGCGCTACTCTGAGGTATATGATTAACTTCCTCACCAAAAGTATCCAGGCAGCGCAGAGTCTGCCCTCTTTGTAGGTGGCAAAGCTGGTGAGTCGTGGCACAGCACAGCCACCACTAGACTACCAAGAAAAACAAAAAGTAGGCTGCGCTCGAAAGCGTTAATTTTGTTTGTTTTTTATTACTAACTTTACATCCACATTCTTTGACTTTTAATATCTCTTCTTTAGGACATATTTAACCATTTGGTTAGGGTTTACAGCATTGCTATCACAAGGAGAATGCAGGTTACAGGCCTCTCCTGAAGCCACAGAGGCTTGGCGTTCTCCATCGGAGTCGGGAGGAATTCAAATTGACCTATCCGATGAAAATTCCTTTGCTTCTGGAGAACTAATTACAGGCCGTACTCATGAATGGAGGATGGAGGAGCAACTTAATTAACCAGTCTCTAGATTACCCTGTATTATTCCACTGCTGCCTTCTTCCACCAAAATAATTTTCTAGAGAATCGCAAGGCTTTTCCTTAACAGTTGCTCTAAAATTAAAATTGAAAAAAGAAAATCCCCGGGGTCCAATCAGTGAATCAACATAAGGAATGTCCACAGCATGTGCCTCCTCCCATGTGGCATTGTCGGGGTGGCAGAGCAGGGTTACCAGCAAACAACAGTCTTTTAACTATCCGTACTCTAGCAGCCCTCCTTCACTGTTGAATTTAAAAAGTTCCTTTCAGCACATCTGCCCTATTTGTGCGGCCTTTTCTTCACCTGACTTGCTCATGAGATTTGCTTTATCTTAAAGGTCATTTCATTCAACTGAGCAACAAACAGAAGTGAATATAACCGTCCCCGATCTTTCCTTTGCAGAATTCATGCTTGAGTTGTCTCAAATAAAGAAGGTCCCTGCCAGCAAGAAGAAGCTCACAATCTGGGCAGCTCTATAGAAAAGGTTCCCTGTATCATACAGTACCCCTTTACAGCTCTACATTTCCATTTAATGACACCCTACATATTAACCCTGGTCAGCATCCAATTACACAGAATAAGTGAATTATCTGCACCAGCATGCAATTTGAAAATGTTTTTTGTGCAATGCGGGGACAAGGGGGCGTACAGGGGCCCCTTTTTTTCATCAATCCGGGGTTCATTAAAGTGCAAGCCTGTGAGATATTTTGAATTAATTAACTCTAAATACAGGTGATCCCCCCACACACACACACTTTTTTTTTTTTTTTTTTTACACAAAACCACCGAGATTCCCTGTCATGGAGTGTTCCAGGGGTATAGAATGACACAAACACAACTGATTTGATGAGCTTTCCTCCTCAGGCCAGCACCGAACCAAACAAACTAGCCAGACAACCAACAGCGCTGCATTCATATTTAATTACAGCCTGCTAACATCACTGCTGGATAACATTACACTAAGGGGAAAAAGGGGGAGATAATTGCTATAAAAACCATAGTGGGGTAGTTATTTCTTCTTGTGTAACCTGGGAGATTCTGAATTTTGTATTTCGGACACACAAAGTGAATTTGATTATTGCATCCAAATCAGATAAATCGAGTCAGTAAGGTCAGCACACATCTTTCATTTAATGGCATGTAAATAACACCAGGTGGTGAATATTAAGTATCAAACGTAGGACACAGCACTCTGTGTCACATGACCCACCTCTGTGGGTGTAAAGTCACTGCTGGCCTCCCAGGCGACAAGCATGTATATGTGTGTGCTTGTGCTAGTGTGTCTGTGTGCGTGATCATGTACACAAGAAGGAGGGTTGAGTTAGCCAAGATGACCAGATGAGAGCTGGCTGAGTCCAGCCATGCCTTGTCAAGTTGTTGAACGCTGCTCTGTCCAGCCCTGCTGACTCATGGCGGAGCAAAGAAACACACCAGCATGAAGTGGCAACCTCTCAAGCTGAAAAATAAAGCCACCTTATAAGCACCAAAAACGGCAGTCGCTAAAAAGTAGACTCCAAATGTTAAAATAACAAAGTTCATAGCAGAAATTTGGTCTCTGTAGCTAATTTCACTCTTACATCAGTAAGAAGCGGTCTGATTAAAATGGCATTACCAGTGAGGTGGCTACTATAGCTAGCAGGTAGGTTTGCTTTTTTAAAATCTAACATTGTGTCATTAATTAGACTAACAGCTCCCAGGATTTTGCACTCCAGTTTTAACAAGTGAAAATCTATTATTTCTATGTTACTTAGCACAAATTAGCACGTCTGCTATCCATGTCCATGTTCCACCAGTACAATGCAATAGAGAACGGCTTGCTAACCAAGTTAGCTGACAAAACAAAACAATTTATGACATAAAGATGGCTGTGTCCAGCTTGTGTACGTAGTCATATGCATGGCATTCTGTAGTTAGTGAGAATCACTTACCTGTTTCCATGTTTTGCTCCATGCATGTTAGTATAAGAAACCAAAAAGAACATACCGTATATCTTCCAATTCTAGCCCGGGCGTTTTTTCAAAAAATTATCCGGCTGGCACGGCGTTTAAAAGAGACTGCCGGTTATTGGAGACCAGCTTTTATTCCCTTCTCGGAATTGTCGCGGAAGTGAGAGGGAAAGAGGACCCAGGCGCGGTTTTTAGACTGAGGTGAAAAGGTGCGTTTATCTACAGTTCCAGTCACACTCCATACCAGTTGGTGGCGGTAATGTACCATTCAGTTGTTTGCCAACCGCCAATAAAATTTAAAAAGAAGAAGAAGACAGCGCGGAGGGACTTCCGGGTCGAAGGTTGCCCGGCTACTATTGGAGACCAGCATCTATTTGTCGTGACATGTTTTCAAACCAGCGTTTATTAGAAACCGGCGTTTAAAAGAGACAGGCTACTAATGGAAGATATACGGTATATATATATCTATATCTTTTTCTCTCTGTTGTTTGACAGCTGTACATTATCCATATTTCTTAAGATTATTACTCAAGTTTAAATATGACAGCATATTGCCAATGTAAAACAAAGTACGAATCAGGTTTTGCCATCAGTCTAATCAGTGCACTATGGCATTTATACTGATCTTTAGCAATCACACTGACCGAGGTCCATCATAGACAGATAATGATATTCTTGTTTTCTTGGGTAACTGTCTACCCACTTCCCCTTTTCTTGTCATTGTGCCAATTTTCTCTCATACATCTGTTATGTTGAATACTACAGACCTAACTAAATACAGAAGAAGCAGGTTTAAGGAAACACCATCACCATTACCTCCAACAATAACAACATTAAAAGAGTTATCACAGACAGAAGGTAACAGTTGATCTGTTACCTTCTGTCTGTGATGCACTGGGATAGTTATATCTTAACAATATAAGATATAACTATCTTATATTGTTAGTAAATTAGCTGCTCTGAGCTGCCTGACTGGTTAATATAGAGTATTACTTGAGATAAGTAATAAGGGTGTGTCATCTGTTGTATTAAATTATCAACATTCTTTGTAACAAGCAAGTAGCTGAGAGTTCATGTGACAGCTTACTGATACATTAGCAATCTTATGTTAGTGTTCTTATATATAAGAAAGATAACTGTCACAAAGTGTTGGTATCCTCAATGTGGAAATAAGACACTATACACTAACAGACTGCTCTACAATCATACAGAACAGTGGCTTCACTTACAGCTGAGAGGTATGAGATGAATAAGCAAGCACAGACACACATACACACAATATACGTATGCACACACCTACTGAGCGTCATAGTCTCTTGGCACACTGGCGCCTGTCACTCAGCGGGGTCCTGGAATATGCACCGAGCCATCGACAGGCGTCTGTGTCAATGCCTGACAAACCTCAAGGCACCAGGCTGTAATTGGAACGACTGGCCTAATCCTCAGATCAAGACAGACTCATTGACAACCTAAGCGGGCAGCAATCCCAACAGTGCCTTATTAGTGGAGCTGGCCTCTTCACTGGGGGCACTGATGTCATCGCTGCCTGCCAAAAGACGCTTTCTTGGCCATTTAACAGAAATGTTCAATAATGGAAGTTTGATTTTATGTTTGCTCTACACTTTCATACACTTTTAGAACAACAACCGAAGGGCCATGTGCTTTTCCCCCCCTCTACATTTGTCTTTTGAGGGTGGACTTTCTCTGGTATGATTATGGTGTGAAAAAAATAACAATAAATTGTAAATTCAATTAAAAAAAATTGATTAACTAATAGGGGAAAATAAAATCATTATAATTGACAGTTTGGCCATATCAGAATATGATGTTTTAAACATTTATTGTAACTATGTTGGTGGACAGTGTAAAATCATGTTTAAAATGTAAGCTTTGCCAAACTCCGTAAAGGAAAGGTTTAGAGAATTCAAGAAAGAGTTGACACTTCAGCCAGAATCTTGTTACCTGCAAGAAAGATTGAAATCATTAGAAATGCCTAGCCTCCTCAGTCCAAAGGTAACCAATTGGCTTACTAGCTCTCTTGAAACTCAACTCCCTAACTAAATATTAACATATTACCTTAAAATATATTTTCATGTTTTTTTCTTATTGAGAACTTTCATTTGTTTACTGATTTGGCTGTGTTTATGTTAAAAAAGAAAAATTTAGATGGCTTTGTTTCTTTGAGATGCAGGCGACTTTGACGTTAATTTCAGCTGCTTCAGTTATACAGATAATTACAGAAACACAACTTTTTGCCCACTTTCCTAAATTCTGCAGATTTGGGTATATGATACATAATGCTGCATTGTCTTCCTCTTTGATTTCTGAAAGTTTACTGGTTATCCTATATCCTCCATTTCCTAACAAATATGTTTAGACCAAAACAGATGAAGTGAAACATCAGCTATGGCACATGACCCACCCAGAAGTTTCACCTGTCTGCAGACCACCACAGCTGCATGACTTGGACCAGACAGCTAGCATATAGGTTCTTCTGCTCCTTCATTCTCAGTAGGAACAACAGTGGGCCTCTCTTGGAATTGCCCTGTGTCCCTCTGCCTCACCTCCCAGAAGAGTAATCTGCTCTCTGATGGAGGGGAGCGTGTAGCAGAGGTCTGCTCTGGCACCTTCTTGGCAGAGTCACAGAGCCTGGCTCCCAAACTAGTGCTCATAAGCCAAAATGAGCCAAAGCCTAAACCCCCTGACACAGTGTGTTCATTTGTGGCCCTTTCTGAGTACCTGGAATCTCCTGTCAATGAGCATATCAGACAGTTTAACATGAACAGAGACGTACAGTATAAGCATCTGAGATATAATGTGTGTGCGTTTACTGAATATCTTTCAGATAAGGTGTTACAACTGTATGAATACAGCAGTAAGAGACAAATAGAGTACAAGTGGAAAGCACATGTAGAGATTATTTATCCAGATACAGCTATTATGTTTCAAATCATAATATGCTGCCAATGCTGAAATGGTCATCTGATATTGCTGTTACCTACTACAGCTCATTTCAAAGAACACAAAGTGTACTTTCCTTTCGAAGTGCTAAGTAGTCCTTGGCAAAGCTTAAGAGCCATCAACTTCATGCAGAGCATGACATGAGTGTTTCTGTGTCTGTGTGGATGTGTGTGTGTTTGTAGTTCCTGGCTTTTGTAAAGGCACCGGGAAGCTCAAGCCGTCCTCCCAGGCATGCCTGTGCAGTGTAACCAAGACTGACTGGCTGACCTCAGACTGTGTGGGCCCTTTAGCAGAAGATGAAGGAGCTTTTTCATTGACACAGGAACAGGAGGTATCGCCTTCCCTTTGCAACAGCTCTCATTCATTCCAGACACAATGCGTTATTATTGGTTTTGAATTGAAATGTTAATTTTGGGAACTGGGCAACTGGGTCTGAGAGCTTGCCCTGCTCATTTCTCATTTTTCACTTGGGTGAGGTGGTCTGTTTCAACGGGGAGACTTAACCCTCGACTCTCCTTGTATTACAGCACCTTAGTTTAGCTAGATAAGGACTGAGGACACAAATGCAAACAGGCTAGAAGTTTCTACAGTTCACCTGGTAGACTGGCTGGTGAGCACTGCCCTTTCATACAAGAGCTGAAAGCCAACATGTCAAGAGGTGAAGCCTGCAAGACACCGGTCCATACCCACAGAGCATGCACTATTGATCCTGAGGCCATAGAGGAAAAACCTGCTTTTTCAGGCCAGGTGGTGTGAGCAGGCAGGTCAGCACTCTGCCGCACAGCCTCACAGAAATGAGTGCATCAGCAGGCCCAGCAGATCTATATGACGGGAATTAAACAGCATAATCAAATTGTTTGCGCAACCATTTAGCATCTCATTCCCTCGCTGCCCTGGGCCAAACTGACCACTGGAGACTGGCCATCTACAGCAGTAACAAAGTAGGGCAATAACTAACGGCGATTAAAGGAATATTGATGGCCTGTGACACACAGCATCCTGAAAAATGCTATTTGGTCAAATAGCTGCAATAATTAAGTATATGAGGGTCAGTCAATTTTATCTGCTGCTTTTATTTGGATCGATTATTTAGTAAACTGGCCAAGCCTCAGAGAGCATTATTGCTGACTGGGGTGTTGATTTCTAGCGCAGGTGCTTCAGCCAAGTAACACAGTAGCAGCTCGCAGTAAAGAGTAAACACACAGTGTAACAAATATTACAAAGTCATCCTAGAATGGAATGAATGATTCATATTGTATCTACTGTCACTATAAAACATGTGAGCTGGAATTTTACATCATCTCTCAGTGTACAATTACACTCTGTCCTGTGACATTTTTGCCTTTAAAATCGCTGCATTCTGTCCTTTAATTTCAAAACACTCTTCTCGATAACTGAAACCTTTCTCACTTTTCCCAGCATTGACGAGAAGCATGTAAGGCTGGTGTAAAATATTTTCACCACAGATTGATAAACATTAGCTGAAACCAAAAAAAATAATGAGTTTTGGCTGTGCAAGACCTTGGTGCTGTTAATGTGATGCAGTGGTTAAAAATAAACTAGGCCATTTAGAGGCTTCTCTCTCAGTTGATTGATTAAACATTAACCTGCTGGATCTGGGATATTTCTTATTAATCACAGGTGGCAGAGAGTTAACTGAGCATGAGGACGCCGTGTATGCAAAGAGATCCACACGGGGGGCAGGCTATAAAAAACACTCACACTAATATTTGTGTGCGCTTGAAATCACATAATCATAGCATATTCTATTTAGTGGGTGCTTTAATCTGATGAGTGATTCATTTTTAGCACCCAGTGGGAGTCAAACTAAGTCTAGTGGTGCAATTGAGTTACCCACCCTCCCGCACACACACATCTCCAAATCAAACAGATTTGGAGATGTGTGTGTGGGAATTGCCATGACCTAATGCATTTCTTATCTTACGTTAGATTACACATTTTACAGTTCCTGGCCCAGTAGATACACTACATAGCCGCCCCAGATCCCCTTAATGACAGTAAAATGGAGCAAAATCTCTATTAGACTTTCCTCATTTTCCCATGGCCAGCAATTGAGTAACAGAACCTAACACACACTCGAGTAATGTCACTAATATTCAGCCACTGTTGCAGCCCTTTGCTTTGATGTTGCATTGATGTGGGTGGTCAGTATTTACAACTCAAAAAGTCTTGAATTTGACACTGGCAGCCCACTGAAACTGACTCCGAAATAGTTTCGACTTTCCTGTCGTAACCCTGAGTGACTTTTTTGTGCCCAATGAGCCTTTTATGAGAAAATTGACAAAGTAAATATCCTATCAGCTTTTCAGCTGATGAATAATGTACACAGTGAGTGATGGAGTGCTTTAAAAAAAACTGCTTCAGGGTTGTCCCTGCACATCAGCTGTCATCTGTGATGCAGGTGGTGGCCCAGGCGTGGGGGCTTACGGCAGCACACAGGTGCCCTTTTCACTCCCAGGCCAAAAATGACAAATTCAATAAACTCAAGACATCTCTCCACTGCACCTATGGAATCAAACACACCTGACAAGCGGCTGAAGGGCTTCTTCCTAGTCTCTCTGACATCCCATCCTGACAACTTCTCAGTATCAATAACTTGTAGAATATCCATCTTACTAGCATTCTTTCACACTGTGAGAAAAAATAAGAATATGTGTCAGAGGTTGTGCGACTTGAGGTGAGACTGTGATGAGGAAACTGAATCTCTGAGATGACATTAACAGAGAGTGTCCCCTACTGTGTGTGTGTTTAAGCCCCAGAGCAGACAGACCTTGCTTGGGTTACCAACCGTAATTCTGATGGTGAAAGGGCCACAATCAGCCTACTTAATCGCAAAGCTGTTCTTTAAAACCAAAGAAAGACGATCTGTCTCTATTCTACTGTACAAAATAAGCGAACATGTGATTCATCTTAAAATGGAAATGTACATTAAATTAAATTTGCCTTTAGGGGCAAGGAGGGCAACCTGTGACTGCAGGTTTTTCTGTGATAACAAAAAAGGTACTTGTACTCCGTCAAAAGACCAAGTCTCATAAACCTACACTGACCTCAAAGAACAAACCTAGACATCACATTTTAAGGAATTAGCATCACAATGCCCTAAATGTCTCCCTTGCAGTAAAAAGCCCAGTAAAATGGCCTTGCAATTTTAGTGGTGATGATAAACTTGGAGACACTGATAGCAGGATCACTGAGCGTGAGACAAACCCTTACTGTATGTTCATTAGCATCCGTGAAGGTTCCCATCTGATGAAGAGGGAAACAGAGTACTGAGGCCGTTCTGCAAGCATGAGTGTCTTATTAAAGAAAGGGCCAGGCAGCCTCAAATTTGGCGAGGCTGGTCCAAGAAGAGCTCCCACCTGTTTGTCTGGGCACTCTTTTGACACAATAGGTCATGAAATGTAATATGGGCCTGTGCCTCTCTTTCTCACAACACAAAAGGCAAGGAGCGGATGAACTGCAAGATAAATGACCTTGACATTTGGAAAGTCTCCAGATTTCTGCACCATAAAAATAAACCATGCAAAGAAAAACTCCAAACCCTCATGAGCCCTAAGTAGAACTTACACATGGGCAGAAGTAAAAGAGCTGCCTTTCAGCGGATTAAAGTTTCCACTTAGACATCCTGATTGCTTCGCTAGCAGTGGCAGTGTAGAAAAGCGGTGGTAGTATAGAAAACCCAGAGCTAAAAGGTTGTGCTCCATGTTTGTACCTTCAATATGGAGGTCCTCCAAACAGCTGTGCACATGCTGCAGACAGCCTCCACTTTCCACAGGAAGTATGATGAGAACCACAGGAAGATAAAAACAGCTTGGAATGGCTTGAGGGAAATGACAACAAAAATTAGACATTTTACAAACATACCAGGAAACAGAAAAAAAAAAAAAGCAAACCCTTTTGGGCCACATTAGGGAAATTCGGGAGACAAACAAAAACACATTAAACAGTCAATGGCGCATTATTATTAATGATTGAGATTTACTTTTTTAAATTTCTACATAAATATTTGTAGGTGAACATAGTGGTATGTTGTTATAGACAGTAGGCCTCTGAGCAGGTCAGTCACCTGAGTGACAGCATGGACAGGTGTGGAAGTGCATCTGGGGAGAGTGAACCGCAGTTGCCTTACTATTGTTCTCAGTGGGTCTTTGATCTCTCGTAGGCCAGCCAGAACCTCAGTGGGGAGTCCGGGTTGGGCCCCAGGCTACGGTTTGTATCGACTCAGCAGGGCTGACAGCACAAGGCGGAAGTGGTGTGGGCGGGTGGGGCCTCCAGCTTCCTAAGATCGCCTCTGTGCAGCTTCATCTTAGCCTGACCTACACACTGAAGGGCAGTTGAGGATGCAGAAAAAAGAAACAACAGCTATTAAGCAGATTTCAGTCCAACCACAGATTAAGAGTCAAAAATATATATTTTTTCTGACATCTCACTTTACAGTGAACACATTCATCACAGGATGCACAAAAACTTGCCATCAGCCTTGGAGGTTTTCCTGTTTTATCCACATTTATGTATTATGAAATAAATACATTTTCCAGGTAAAAATATATATAATTTCCATAATGACAACTGTGTAAAATATATACAACTGTGCATGAAAAGATTTCTGACACAACCAGAAAACAAGTGAGTTTATTTTTGCAGTGTGACAGCTGTGCACACAGCCTTTACTTAAGCCAACCCTATAATGAACTTTCAAGTGTACAGTAAGTGGACAGGAGTGGCTTACAGCTAAAGAGAGTAATGTTTCTTTCCTGATGGTTCCCATCCTCGCCAAACTCTTCAGCAAAAAGCCATCAAGCCATTTAGCTTGAATGAGGAAAAAGAAAAATAACAGTGAAACTAAAAAACAAAATAAAACAAAACAAAATAAGCATTAGATGTAAAATAAATCCAACTGGCTGTGTGTATGACTTTGTCTCTAGCTACAGAATGTGTGTTTACAGCACAATATTGTGTATATATTCTCTGTAGCCTGAAAGCAAAGTCTCAGTGTAGCGGCAGAGCAGTTGAGTAGACTCACAGTAAATTGTGACAGTGAGCAGGGCAGACTGGGACAGCCCCTCTTAGTCTGTAGCGATTGTGTTTCAGTGTGTTCGCCTGGCTCTTCCTGTGGTGCGGTGTGTTGTGGAGCAAAAAGCCACTGCTGGGAGCCACAGTGGAAGAGATCAATTGTACACATTCCTGCCACCTGAGATTCAAGTGTTTCTGTAATACTGCACAGCTCAATCGATACTTAAGCAAGGAGCTGAGACGCAAGAGCACAGTCCATGCTTAGTGGTGGGATGACTCACACAGAGATAAAGCATGTATTTACTCCTGTATATTTGTGCTCCCCAGCTGTGAGCAGTCTGCATGAAAAATAAGCCAAATGACTCATCAGGTGTTTACGTATTTGTTTTATTTTATTTCCATTATTTCATTCAAATATTTATAATTTTATGATTTAGTTTTTCGGCACACCTTTAAGTATTTCTAATTTTATGATTTGGAATTTTATTTTTTATTGAAATTAATTATATTATTATTTAGAATATAATAATAATCATGATAATAATAATAAACATTTTTCTAAATAGAAATGTACCATATTTAAAATAGTACATGCAAACGAAGAATTTGTCATAATTAAGCGGGAATGTGGGAATGTTTTATTTTTCTTTTTGTTCTTTGAAGGAATCTCGCAGGAAGCCGATTTACTGCACAAACAGAGCTCAGGGGAACAGATGTGACTGTTAAAAAGAAAAAAGGCACTGTGGGCAAGGATCATTTAGCTTCTACGTCTCGAAATCTAAAACGTAAATATTGGGGATTTCGGCTTTGTAAAGAGGAGGGGAGCGCGCCGAGGATGCTGGACAGAAATGAACAGATCCTGCATTGCAGGATGTGCAACGATGTGTTAAATTAAATGCAGCTGTTGAAATACAAAAGGGGAAAATTTTTCACTTTGAATAAAAAAAATGCAACGCAAACTCCTTTAAAGTCGTCAACTGTATCCGGATAACCGGGCGATCGTTTTGACAACCTCCTTAGGAAAGCACTTAAATTGATCGTCGCATTCTTAAAACGAGTTCTATTCCCAATTGAACACGAATAATAAGAAGGAAAATAACGCCAACTGCGCATCGGACACCTCCTGCTTAACTATCTGCTCCGGACACCTCATCCGTTTACCCCCTGAGACGCGTTTCTTTTTGTCTTCTTCTTTTTTGTTTTTAAACCTATGTCAATAAATTACAGACGGGGGGCCTTTTCCTTTCCGCTGATACGCGTTGAATTTATCCGATTCTGTGGAACAGTCATTAATTGGAGATCTGAAGAACTGGCGACGAAAATTACGATGTTCAAACAGTGTTCATTTTAAATTAAAGAGCAGGAAAACTCACACCATCAGCACCCAAGCCTCCGTTTCTGTAGTTTGTGCACAGTAACTGGAAACAGGGTGGAGGCTGCACGTGAACACAAATTCTTTAAAAGAAACAAAAGTTACGTTATTGAATTTTTTTTTTTTTTTAATTTCTGCTATTTTTCAGTGTCTTGTGTATAGATGTAAAGAGACGGTATTTTTTTCAAATGAGGAAATAAAAGCACACAAACACACAATGTTTCTTTTGGAAAACTGATGTATTTGATTATTAGAGTAAAGAATTACAGTATCTTAGTTGTTAGTAGGTATTAAAGTGTAGAGAAACTGGACCCATAAAGATCTTCCAACTTTCCAAGAAAGTGCATGTAACAGTCCGAAGGTTGTCAAACCCGATATATATTTATACTTATAAAAACACTATCATTTTGTCCCCTGGCCGTGATGGACTTCTTGTGAGAGCTTTATGTACATTTTCTTGCAAGGGAGCTTGCATTTCCACATCTGAACATATTTACAGAAGCTTCAACACATAACTTTGCACTTGATGTCAGTGAGGATGCTGGGACATAGCAGCAATGTGGAAATCCAGCTCAGATACTCAAAGTGATCCTTCTAATTTGATTAGCTGTCTCAGTTCCAAAAACCAGGAAACAGGCCAGAGTGAATGTTCCTCTATGTGTAACCGTCTTGCTCTCAACAACACCAAAATATGAGCAACAGAAGATTGAAGAAAAATATGGAAGTAAACAAAAAAGTAGAAAGTACAATACACAGAGACTGTAACGAGAAAACAAATTAACACTAAATAAACCCTTGAAACGTAGCAAACTTCAATGTTTTGTCTTCCTTAAATAAGATAAAGGTAAATAATAACGGGAAAAAAAGGAACTACAACATCATTTAGTCCCTTGCCCGAATTAATTTTTTTGTCTTGATGAGGCGGGGCGGGGGGGATTCATGAACACACAGATGTTAGACCATCTACAGAAGATCAGTGTACATTATTTACAGCAACTCTGTTCGCTTATTACAGGGCTAATGCATCACATGAACATAGACAGTTCAATTATAGCTACTACAGACAGAAAATAACTTAATGCCAAGGTAAGGTTATCTAACCAGATATTCTAAGTTTCAAAAGCACATTTTTTTTAAAGCACCCATTGTGGCTTTAAAATAAACAAAACCTAATTGTTAATGCTTCCACTTGGTTTCAAGCAAGGTTATAATCACTAATAAATAAGCTCCTTAAAACTATAACATGTACATTGTACAAAAAAAGCAACTTGTCTTCACACTCGTGTTTGTAAAGATTCGATGGCGAGCAAAGCAGTTCAGCTGATTTTATCCCTGTCTTGTTCTCTTCCTCTGTCTGTGTCTACATATGTGTACAGTATGCCTTTAGGCATCGTTATGTGTCTGTGCCCAGTTGAGGACATATACTAATTGGTGGCAATTTCTTTATTGTCCTCCATGAAGCGTGTGAACCGGAAGTGGGGCCCATTCTCTGTGTTGGCCATTTTCTCTAGACCAGCCAGAGCAGCATTGGGCTCCGTGTTGTGTAGCTTATCTAGGCTGCCTGTCAGGCCACCTATGGGAGAGCTGCCCCCATTTCCGACACCACCTGACATGGGTGGGATGCCTCCATTCTGGATGACGGAGATTTCATTTGTCTTCATTGCGAGACCATTGGAGAAGGCCGCAGCATACTGATTCCAGAAACTGGCTGGGTCTCCGTTGCTTGCCCTTGATGCCAAGTCCTTCTGGAAGATCTCGGGAAATTTGACTGGGTTGGTGCCAAGGAAGGCCATCGGGCCATCTACGGAGAGCCTGCGGCCACGTCTGGCAGGAGCGCTGTTCCACATGTGGGTGCCCATGTGAACCTACACAGACGGAGAGGGAGAAGAACAAAAGAGAGGAGGTGAGAGACACAGCAATGAGCAGGATGAAAACTAGTGATGTTTACAAACTTGGCCACAAGACCTGCACATGAGATGATGCAATGGAAAAAATAATAATAATGCTTGAGTGCGAATTAAAATAGCTTCACACCCTGAGTGCAGCAGATCAGTTAGCTGCCTATGCTATGAGACGTACAAATACTGTGTAAACATCTTTTTGGCAAGACTGATACATGCTGTTTAATCTGAACTTTAATTTGCTCATCTCACAAGGGGACCACACGGCTGAAGCAAAAATTGCACTGTCCAGTTTCATTGCCCCAGCCGGTATTACATGTGACATTTCACCTCTGCCCATACCCTTTCTAAGAAAAAGACAATATTCTGCTTGGACGTTTTTGAAACATTGCTCCAAAATAATTATATTTTAATGTGGTTTATATACAATAGTTTACACAAAATTAATGAGCCTTTTTTTTTTTTAATTAAACTATACCATTGTGAGATATCGTTGTAAGTCTTGTATCATCAAACAGCCTGAGCTTGTTTTAGTAAAACTTTTAGAAAGTAAAAAAAATAAAAAATAAAAAAACAAGAAAAAAACATATACCTTTATTTCAACACTAGGAATTGGAGATTGAGACATTGAAAAATAACTAACATAAGTGTAAATTAAGGCAACATAATTCCCCAAGATCCTAAAGATCATTAAACAGATCTTTCTCTTGATGATTTAAGCCTGGGACATTTTTTACAGAATCCGTTATGGAAAAATACAGACTGACTTAGCTCACAGTGATTATACCTGATAATTAATTGTGTGCACTGGATCATTCTTAGCTGATCACATGCAGGCATTTCTCTCCAATAATTAAATTACATGCATGATTCAGCCTTTCCATTTTTTTTCTCTAAGAGCAGTTCCTTTCATTAATTATACCACATTACCACATCTTGATGCCTAGTGCACTGACATGCCATATAAAATTAAATAGTAACCCTGAGACTCGTTTTTCACTAACATTCTCACGCACATACTTTTAGGAGGCCAATAGTTTGCTGGGTGTTTCGACATTTACCTTGAGGTTTCCTTTGGTGGTAAAAGCTCGGCCACAGATGCTGCAGGCAAACGGTTTCTCCCCTGTGTGGGTTCTCTCGTGGATCTGTAGAGCACTGGCGGAGGAGAAACACTTTGCGCAGGTATTGCAGAAGTGTTGCTTGGGAGTCCTGCGTGGTGGAGCAGTGGAAAGCACTGGGGATGTTGAGGCAGATGATGTGACCAAGCCAGGGGGTACATCCTTGTTTTCCGGATGAAGGCTATGAAGGAAACCATTGACTTCTGGTTTGCTTAGAGAACCAACAGATAGAAGAGAAGGAGTTGGGCTGGAGGACAGGCTGGTATTTGATGGCTCAAATAGCTGTGAGGGCAGGTCTCGCATTTGATGTGTTAGCATATGCTGCTTGAGATTGCCCTTGGTGGAGAAACCCCTGTTACATGCCGTGCAAATAAATGGTCTTTCTTTGGTATGGCTTCGATAGTGAATGTCCAAGGCACTCTGACAAGCAAACGTCTTCCCACAGATGTCACAGGATGTATTCTTGATGGTGCTACGCTCACGGAAGGGGAAAATCATGCCCAAAGGGTCTTTTGGTGAATTGACAGATGTCAGGTCCAAGGCTCCAAGGTTGGAGGGATGTGAGTGCAAGAGGCTTATACTGGTGGGGTCTGAAGATAAGGCCCTTTGGTGCCTTTCTTCGAGGCTCGGGGATATGCGTGGTTGTGGCTGCATGCTAGTGGGTGATGGCGCCTGCATGGAGGAGGTAGATTCTGACACCGCTGGACTCCCGGCGCTTTGGCTTTCAACATCACCTCCCAGAGATGAGGAGTCATTGGTGAGACAGTCACCTTCAATTAAGCCGTTTGCAATAGCCTTCATCTGGATCACATTATGTTCCTCCATTTCATTACTATTCTCTTGGCCATTCCTCTCTTGTCCTTCCTGGGTAGCCATTTCTGGGGGAGCTGGGGAGTTACATAGACTGTCATGGGAAGCATCAGCAGATCTGGGTGTATCTGGCACACTGCTGTCTGGACCCTCGTCCATTCCTTCAGTGTTGTCATCAGAAAAGTTGTCAAGATCATCAAAGTTTCTGTCTTCAAATGAGCCAGTATCAGAAACCATGGACTCTGGATAACTCTCTGGCAGAGGGGTGTTGGGGATCTGCCCACCCATGTGCATACGAATATGTTGCTGTAGAACAACAGCATTCGTGAACTTCTTCTGACAAATGGGACAGGAGTGTTGAACTCTAAGAGGAGGCATGGCCCTATGAACACTATAGTGGGTTTTAAGATTTCCCTTGGTAGTAAATGCTCTGCCACAGATTTTACACTTGAAGGGCCGTTCCCCAGTGTGAGTGCGATAGTGCATTTTCAGTGCACTTTGGCAGCTCAGCACCCGGTGGCAAATGACACATTCATTTGGGTCTTTCACCTTTCTATCAATGTTCTCCACAAGTTGTTGTAACTTGGATGTCTCCGATCCCTGGAGAGGATCCAGAATGCCTACAAAAGGGAATTTAGCCTTGAACTGATCAGACATAAGGGGCATGAGTGGGTTGGTCATCATGGGTGGGCTGTTAGAAGTTGTATACTCTGCAGCGCTTTCTGATAGACAACTGACATTTGTCATGAAACTTGAAGTCTTGCTGCCTTCTTCAGTTTTTCCATTTGAGGTAGGCAGTGTTGCACCTTCACCCTCTTCAGATACACCATCATTACATTTAGCTGAAGGCTCAGTGGCACCTGAGTCACTCTTTGCAGTAACAGAAGGACTAGTTATGGCTATTGAATGATCTTCCTTTTTGATGAAATGTGGCAGGCTTGGCATGGTTGGTGGTAGCAGCATGCCAACTGATGATGTCAGAGTAGGCAAAACTGGTTTACTGTCAAGCCAGCTGGTCACAGGTTTCTCAGGTGGTATAGACATGCCATATGGAATGCCAGTGCTTGTTGGTATGTTGTCTAAATGCTCAGGAACAGGGTAAGGGTTCATCTGAATATGAGGGTATTTTTCTTTATGACGCTGAAAATGTACCTTCAGGTTACCACGAGTGGAGAACCGGTTGCCACAGATATTACACTTGTATGGTCTCTCACCAGTGTGTGAGCGCAGGTGAATTTGCAAGGCACTGTCGCTCCCAAACACCTTGCCACAAAACCTGCACTTATGTTTGAAGAAAGCATCATCAGAGCTGCTTTTATGCTCAAATGAACTGACATTTGGTGGCTTGTCTTTTCTCTGCTGGGCCAAAGCTGCTAAAGAGTTGAGGTCCTCTACAGTGGTGCCAACACTGGGCAGAGAACTGGAGAATATGGGATTTCCAGGTGGGGGTTGAGGTAGAAGGGGATTCACGGCCGAGCTTAACAAACTACCTATTCCAAATGCTGGCGTTGATGACTTTGCTAGTGAGGAGTTGCTTAGTTGAGAGTGAAGGCTACTCATATGAGTGGGCCTTTTGTCAGAGGATTGGGGATTGATTGTTGATGGCCCCAGTGTGGTAATGCTCTGAGATGTCTCACTGCTGCTTGGTTTGGACTGAGGTAGCTGTGCTGCTGCAGTCAGCTGCTTTATGCTGCTAATACTGGCCGACTGGCTGGCCAGGTTCTGTGCTAGGCCTGCGGCTGCCGCCAGCTGTTGAGAGAGATGTGAGCTGAGTGTGGTCAGGGGGCTGGCAGCTGGCCCCATTGTGCCTGGAGCAGAAGTTGGAGGTACCGGTATTTCTGGTGACTGGGAGGCTAGTAGCAGTATCTGATGGCGAATCTGTTCAATAAGCTGCAGCTGGTGGATCTGTTGCTGTTGCAGGGCTAAGAGCTGCTCCATTAGGGCTGGCACGGCCACCCTTGGTCCTCCAGTCGAACGGGCTTCTTGGGAGAATTGTGCCACAGCCACTTTGGTGCTCTGCAGATTTTCAATTATGACATTGCTGTTGATCATGGAGAAGTTCCCCAGTTCAGTTAGGTTACTGAGCTGAGGTAGTGAGGCAGAGATAGCTGAAGTACCAACTGCAGGGCCAGATGTGCCTCTATCAGCATGGCTGCTGACTGTATTAATGGGGCTTCCACTCTCTGTATGACTGCCGTCCTCTTCGTGACCACTGCTCATTCCGGAAACGTCAACGTCCATGGATTCGTCTTTTTCAAGAGTGTTGGGCTCCAAAAGGTCACTGCCCTCTGTTTGATCAGTGTTATTAGCTGTGTCATTCATCTGGTCATCAGGATTATGAGGAGGAGACCCAGGCGAGAAAGTTCCGGCAGGGGAGGCAGGATTTTCATTCACTATCAGAACTAACTGATTCTTAGTGCAATTCTTCTGGTGTTCCTCAAGATCTGATAGTTCAAAGAACTCAGCACAACATCTGCTACAGACATGGGCGTCTGACTCCTTGCAGGGGGGGTCCTCGGAGCAAAGTTCTGTGTCCCCTGAAAAAGAGGAAACAGAGGATTAGCGATTAGAAATGTTTTGCAGCTGAAGAAGCAGTTTTATCTTCTTGAATTCCATTGTTGTTAATCTTTAGTTAATCAGTTTTAACACTTATCCCTCTGATGTGTTCACAAAAAAACGATTGAAAGGCAACAATAAGCCAGCAGAAATGAGAAAAGGCCTTATTCAATGTAGTGGCCTCTGAAACATGATAAGAGGGGATACAAAATCAATGGGAACTACTCAAATATTGGTTAAAAGTGATCTTTGAAGATGTACATCTGGGTTTCATCAGGCCAACCAAAGGTAATCATTTTCTCTAGATAATCCATCAAAATATAGAATAGAGTGAAGTCAGGATCATTGGGTCTTAATGAAATTTCATAGAAAAGCATTGATTTCCTATATTCCATGCCCTTCAAAGTCTACTTGTCCACTCGGTGCAAATCAAGCATTTGAAGGACTTATTAGACTTTCAATTTGCTGTCAACTTTGCTCATTTTCAGCCAACTACAGGCATCTTGGACAGGTTATCTATGTCACTAAACTAATTTGTATCCACTCAGCCTGCAATCACAGTGAGACAAGAACAACAGAGCCTGTGGCACCACATCTACTACATATACACAAGAAAGCAAAAACAAAGAGGAAGAAATTCAAGAAAGAATTTTAAGGTAAACAGTTACTCAGTTGATAACCAAAAAATATGAAACAAATCTGCCATCTATTACAAGAATAAAAAATATTTAGTATTCTTAAGACCTTTGTTTAAGTATTGTTCAATAAACTCAAAAGTTAAATCTAGGAAAGGACAGTTATCGGTAAATCCATTCAAGGAAAGAAATGCAGAAAAGAGAAAAAATAAATAAATAAATACTTGGTCAACACTAAAGAGCAGTGTGGCATGTTAGAATGCATGCATCACAAACTTGCCAAAACTAAGAAAGTAGACACACCAGTTCATAGAACGAGCAAAACAGAAACTTCTCTTGTTACTTAGACAAAAATTCTAAAGTAACGGCCACATTTCAAATGCGCACTGAAACAGGTTTTGAAATTTTCCATTTTAATAAACAGGAGGAGTCAGGGAATGAAAAGGCAAGACGACACCCTGCCCCCAGAGCCACTGCTGTTCTCCAGACTTTCCTTATTCATTTCCCTCTTTGTCACACTAAAATCTCGCTATTTAACATACAAGTTGATTTACAAATTGCATTTCTCTATGAATCCCTTTCATTGTGCCTCTGGCCCCTCAACACTTTCATCAGGGCCAAGAATTCATTTGCAAATGAAACCCAGAGAAGTGCAGCCCTGCCCCACAGAGAGACAGGATGCCTTCCCATTGTTCACACAGCATGGGAGCGGCGGGGATCGTCGGCACAGCCTGGCCCTGCTCATCTCAGTCGACTCAAAGCAGATCCTGTTTAATTCAGGGATTATCTCCCTCAATGTTTCTCCGCTCAGAGACATCAGATAACGCAAAGTTGCCATGACAGTAAACCCCGGCCCTCACACCACCAAACCATGCAAACAGGGAAGACTCAACTTTAATGATAACTTTTCATGTTAAATCCACTCCCCCCCTCTCCACCCACCCGTCTACCTACACCCCAAGCGTTAATTTTGAAAAAAATGTGTTTGATTCATAGTGTGAGAAATGTGAGGATTAAATAAACACCTTTTCTCTTTTCTCAAGGTTCACTGTACACAAATTAGTGTGAAGAAAATCAAATCATATGACAATGAGCGGGATGAAAATAGAAGAATATAGAAAAGAACAAAAACTTTTGCCTGACTTTTGGAAGATGCAGAGTTATTCATAAAAAATAAAATACCTGAGTTTGCACTGTGTGTGTGTCTCTGTGTGTGCAAATCTACACACAGCAGAGATAAAGCTCTATAGTGGAATTTAATTAATTCACTACTTAACTCACAAACATAATAAGTGTGTTTCTTTAATTGAAAAAATCCTAGTAAATACTAAAACAATTTTTTTATGTACAGTGCATTTTCACAAATCGTGCACTTTCAAATTATTTAGTTTATCAAACAAATGACACAATAAAACAAATGCAACCATAAAATATAACTATCGCTAGAATATAAAATTACACTAAGACAGCAAAGCTAGACGAGCTTTGCCCAAAATTGCACATTTCTATACACTAACTAAGGACCTGCTAAGACTCGTATTCAAATTGCAACGCAGCAATAGACATTGTCGTCTTCCAAACTCTATCACAAGTTTAAGGAAAGCCAATGGTAAAAATACCTTTACGACTGTACAGTGTAAGAATCATTTCACCACCAACTTTTACGTTGACACGATTGCATGTGCACTTTTGAAACTGCCAAAATATGTCTTTACTTGATGACCGAAAAAGGAACAAAACTGAATTAATGCATCACTACAAATCCACTGTCCACATAAGACTAGTAGCAAACAGCGCAGATGCTACCATTAGGCTTAATTCCTAAAATAGCAAGGATTAACTTCAAGTTACAATTAAGATAAAGTCAAGCTGGTATGAAGAAAGACTCTAAACTTCGATAGAATGTCTATCAATAGCACAAAGTAGTGAGCAGAGCTAAAGGGCGTTAAGGCAGGCAGCAAGAGGACGGAGCCTCAAAAAATCTGAATATGAGAGACAAGAAAGTAAGGATTAGTCAAAAAAGTTGGAGAGCTTTGAGAGATCCTACATTATTTTTTCGCAGGGGCCCTCTGTGAGCGTCTTGACACTTGTAACTTCAGGAGGGTTTCTGCTCACATCTTCTCCAGCCCTCAGGACTCATCCCACTGAACACTAGATGGGGTTCCACTAAAGCTGCCGTGGTCCAGGACAAGATTCAAATCTCAGAAGCTCTGCCCCGGTGACATGGTTAAAGCTTAAGGGGAGGGAAAAAGGCAAAGCAAGTCCTTCAGGCTACACCTAAACTCACACCACATAAACAATGGCAAAATGACAAGCGAGGCACTTTGTGTTTGCTGGGAGAAACAGCGCAAAAGGGGGGCTGCTCTGCCAATCTCTCCTCTAGGGGGGCCACTGTGATAGGGCATAAGGGGATGGTCACAACATTGATAAGGCCCCACAGTCAAACACACTCCTAAATAAAAAAGCTGAGGCCTTGCTGGGCTGCCTGCAGCTCTCATCAGCAGGGTCAATGGCAAGGCAGAGAGGAACACAGTGAGTCCTGAACTCTGATCACCTCCAAACAGAGGGACGCTGGCAAAGGTTAAAACAGCTCAACATCCCACCCTCTGTGGCGCTCACTCTGACCTCCCAGTAACTACAGCCCTGAGCATCACTGATATTCAGCTACAAATACAATGACTTTCTGTTTCCCTTCCTGCTACCAGAACACTCTAGAAAGACACACAACTCATTTATAATGAGCACTGCTTCAGCTAAATAATCCCAAACTTAAAGACAACATGGTCATACTCTCATAATTACATACACAAGACACTCGCAACTATTTTAGCACATGGCCTAGACATAATTAGGAAATTTTGCATTCTGCAGTTGGGTTGTTGAAACAAGTGACTTCCCCTCACTCCCCTTTATTAAATTTAAAGGAAATTGAGAAAAAAAAAACAACACAACAGCACTCGGGGATAAACTAGGTTTTGCATTAATCATCAAGTTTCTAAAATCACCGAAAACAGCGTTTCAATGCGTGACTTTCCTCCGAAAGGAATATTTATTTTAAATGCACATGCTTTTCAGGTTGTGCTAAACACAGCGTGTTGCATAGAAAATTTTATTTGCACGCATATAATCTGTAGGCCATTTTTCTAAAATTTTAAATGAATGTTTTTTTTTTTATTAATTTATTTTTTTAATTGTATAAAGTATAAAATTTATGCGTCAATATTCGATCACACTGCGCGGAATGACAAAGTCGGGGCTTCTTTTCATTTAAGAACATTTATGAAATTACTTAAAATATTAATGGATATTATTTTCCTCCCAATGAACGCATGACTGAAAAGTCGGTCAACAAAAACACACGCTGCAACGTCCTGTAGCGAAATGAAAGCTTTATTTATCTCTATTCTACAGTGATCTCAAAGCGCAGTTTTAAAGTATCTTGTTTGGGTTGAGTGTTCCCCTTTTCTAGAAAAACAAAGCAGCTTGCAATTAATTATAACTTTACTGGCTTATGTTGGCCTCTGTAACTCTGAGAGCTCATGCAGAGTCCTGAATGCCACTTTGTGCAAACTCGTTTCACATTTTGAGCACAACATTTCTAACAAAACATTCTTACTGCGGGATTTTTCAAAGGTGTAAGATGGTCGCATTGGCTACAAGTCCGCAAGTTAAAATTAGGAAGTCGGTTTTATCTATATCGACACGAAACTATCTTTTGACTAATCGGGTGTGTATTTGTGCACACAGAATGGGCAAGGGCAAACTTCAGTTTCCCAAATATTTGTTTCGTTTTTCTTCTTCCTTTTTTTGTATAAGAAAAAAAAAAATATTTGCCTAAAGATGGGTAAACTAAAGAGACCGTCACATGAGGAACTGGGAAAGATTTGAAGGTTTGTTCATTAACGTTCTTCAGCACAGCCTGTCCTCCTTTCATCTTACTTAAAAAAAAAAAAGTAACAAGCCATGACGTAGACTGTTGTTATATTTTCATAAAAGAAGAAAATATCTGTACGAGTTTACAGCGCAGAGCTGAAGCACACGGAAGACAGTATTTGTGGGTCCGGGACCAAAGGAAAGTTGGGAGTCCCAGCAGGGGCGACAGGGTGGTCGATGTCGAGGCAAGACACCGACCGCTGAATGCAGGGAAGCCTGTGTGCGAGCGGAGCGATTATTTATTTATTTTAAAGGCGCTAAACTTAAGACTAAAAAACTTTTGAAACTTTTAAGTCACACCGAGCTCAAACCCAGAGAAAATGCACCATATCTATGTTTTTATATTTAACTTATTAACCGTTTAAAACCGAGTTTTAAACCCCCGATAATGAAATAATCAGCACAAAAATGTCAAGTTACCCAAAATCGTCCTTGGTACTTGAATAATGGGGAATTCGTGGAAATTCGATGCATCAACTTTTGTTAAAAGTCGAACATACTTTCATGAAGAAGTCACTTGAATTTGTAAAGAAATCAACAAAAAACTAACAGCGTAAACCCTAATTCAAAGTCTTCTTTAATAGTGAGAGTTGACCGCGGACACAAAAAAACATCGCTTAAAAGAAAGTAAAAATTCACGGTGATTGCATAAAAGGAGCGTTGGGTTACTTGGACTCACCATTGTGTTCCGATAAAGGCAGATGAGGGTCGGATTGGAAGTGTTGAGGCTTCGCTTGCTTCCTCCGCGACATGCTGGCTGGCACATCAGCAGGCAAAGAATAAAAAAATGACTACAAAACCTTCTAAAAAATTACGTAAATCGAGAACATCCACCGCGCATGTGCCCCGTTATGATTATCAATAATGCTCTGCGATTAATCATACGGGGGGCTTCTTTGAAAGGCGATTGGCACCTTGCCAGCCCCCCTCCTATTCAAATGAAGTCTCTTTAATCAATTAGCTCCTGATTTGCTGGGGACTCTTGTCTCTCTCTCAGCTCCCACCCAATGAGTTGATCCGTATGGGGAAGAAAGGCTGGGTTTTCCAAACTCCCTTTAGATACGGTTTAACCCTTCTGTTAGCCAAGTCAAGGCTTATCTTGACTACTACAGGGGAATGTCAGCGTCTCGAGTCCATGCCCGCAACAGTATCTTTCAGTCTTTCTCACTGATCAAGCAGTGATCACAGTTTATTTTCTTTCTTTTTTTTCTTTTCCCTTGTTGATGTGGATTGACGGGACGCTCACAACTCAAACCTTCGCGATCTCCAACGAACTTTAATTTCACTACAACTCGGTAGTCCGTTCTCCACTCTTGCGTTAAGATCGCTGAAATTCAGCTCTTGTTGTGTGCACACCGACACCTACTTTCTGAAGAGTTTGAAGCGAAGCTCCCGGTGCGCTAAAACGCAACGTCTCGCCAGCATGTTCCGTGCGTAAATGGCACCGTTACGCGTTCCCAAAAGTCCACAGTGTGACCCGACGTCCCAATCACTTTGATTTGATTATTATTAGCAGAAAGAGGGGTTACTTACTAACACGTTTTCATCACACACTGCGTTCCGCGAATAAACAAACTTTGAGGGCCCGTGCGGCAGTGGGACAAATGTGGAGCCCGGCCCATCGAGGATCTGATTGGTCATCGGGCTATTCAGTCACGTTACCATTCACCTCCACCTCCCTCCCTCCTCTCTCACCCGCTCTCTCTCTCTTTCTCTCTGATTGAGCACAGCAGAGCCAAACGGCTTGCGCGCGCCGGGATGATCAGTGGTAAAGAGCGGAGAGACAGAAGTCTGTTCATCTGAATGGGGATAAATGAAGCTTTTAAATTCTTCCCAAAACACTTTTTTTTTTAACGAATGCTTGCCCCATATCCATGTCATGTGGACTAATCTACATTTCACATCATGCATTAAAAAAACAACAACTTATCTTTATATATTCACCATCCACTGGGGTGTTTATATTGTAAAATCGGTATGCATTACTGCATAATGTCCTTATCAAAAGTTAAATGTTTGGCCCGTTGACATGTTATATTTTATCGCAATGGTAAATGTTTTTATTAGAATGACAATTGGCCAATATATTTCAGCTGATAACGGCAAAGCAACTAATATAATGTCTTAATTGAGCCTGTGGATTAGAGAAGTTACAGTATTATTATTATTATTATTATTATTATTATTATTTGTATTATTGTAAATGCATTAAGAGGAGTGCGCATTCACTTGGGATGCTTAAGAGGGCAAGAGATCCCACAGGAGCTTCTTGTGAACCCTGAGTCGAGTAGATTTATTACCTGAAAAAGATAAACGAAGCTCTCAGTCAGGCTGATTTTGAGAAATGAAGATAATAATGTTACTATAGGTGATGCCTCGGATGCCATTATTTTTCACTGAATATTTAAAGAGCAGCTGCAGGCTAGATGGATCTGGTCCTCTCTTGTGTCAGATATCTTTTAGTTTCGACTAGCCTTACTATTTACTTATTCATGAAAAAAGGAAAGAGCAGAGGGAAAATCAAATACCTCTGATGGCCTTAGTGATCTGCTTTATCAATGCGTTAGGTCGAATAATTAAACAGCACACATTATTTTCAAATGGAACATTCTTTTATTATTTTTTATTTTTATTTTTTTGGAGGGAGTATCACTTGATGCGTAAACTGTCCAAAAACCAGGGAGACCAGATCGAAATTAAAGCTGTGACTAACAAAAATCAAAGAGCAAATGATCATTAGTAGGTGAAAATGTGTATGTGCACGTGCAGTTAAAAAGCCCGTGCAATTATATGCAGGAAACTTGAAATTGCTAGGAGAGGAAAAAGGGGTCTGCAATATTGTAATGTCCCGGGCGGAAAAAATCAATGGCCAGTTAATTGATGTGAGTGTTGGTGTGAGATTGTAAACAGGGTGATTTGCAGCCCAGCCGAGCAGGAGACATTTTAAATGGGATTCACTCGGGACGGTTGAGGATACAGTGTTAACAGTCATGGGCTGAATGACACAGGCGGACACAGTTTGGGGACCCAGCAGACATAACTCAGTGCCAGTGCTTGAAAAAGTTCTAAACTGACTTAAACGTTTTTTTTCTTTTTCTTTTTTTGTGAGGCGTGCGTCTGCCTGAATTATTAATTATTATCTGTTGAGTGAGAAAGCGGGAAAAATAAAATATTTAATATAAAAATGTTTATCATACTAATGATAATGATATTAAGATGGAATTATTAATGTATATTTCCTTTAAAAAAAAACAATTAAAACCTTTGATTAACGATGGATGTAATAACCGTTTATTTAACAGGCGCATCAAACATCCAGTTTCTTTTTGTCAATGTGGGGGGGGGGGTGCTTTCAAAGAAAAGCGACAGAAGCCTTTGGCGCATAAAAAGTGCGCATTTGTCGATTATGCACAATCAATGCTGGCGCACCATATCAGAGACGGTCTGTCGTGGGTGTCATCATTCACTATTTATCACCGACACGTCGTGATTGATCACGTAGCTCAGAAACACTGCACGTCTGAGCGCATAATGCGATAGTTAAAGCGAGGAATCTACCAAAGCGCGGTTGTTAGTGATCCTCACACTCTGTATTTCTAACGAGAAAGCCCCCTTTTTTCCCTGCGTATTCAACACGTGGTGGGTT
>VURO01018861.1:4804-15434 GCA_015108175.1 Pelvicachromis taeniatus | reverse complement strand
CAAGCGGCGGAAATGGGCTTCCTCCGAAGGGTGGCTGGACTCTCCCTTAGGGATAGGGTGAGAAGTTCGGCCATCCGGGAGGAGCTCAGAGTAGAGCCGCTGCTCCTCCGCATCGAAAGGAGCCAGTTAAGGTGGTTCGGGCATCTGATAAGGATGCCTCCTGGGCGCCTCCTGGGTGAGGTGTTCCGGGCATGTCCCACCGGGAGGAGGCCCCGGGGCAGACCCAGGACACGCTGGAGAGATTATATCTCTGGGCTGGCCTGGGAACGCCTTGGTGTTCCCCCGGATGAGCTGGAGGAGGTGGCTGGGGAGAGGGAGGTCTGGGCTTCTCTGCTTGGGCTGCTGCCCCCGCGACCCAGCCCCGGATAAGAGGCAGAAGGATGGATGGATGGAATCTTAAAAGGTCCTTATTATGTTCTGTGTTTAAGAAAACACTCTCCTTTTAAATGGACTCTTTGTATCTGCATTCATACCATCATGTCATTTCATGCTGTACTGAAAATTACAGGACTTATATGCACTGATTAGTAATGTTGGTAGGTTACTCTATACTTGATGGTTCTTCTGTGTAGGTAAGCTGACTGTGATGGCTGAGAAGAACTCGTCTGTCTATGTTTCGTGGATTATCACGGCGTGGTTTAGGCGTGGTTTAGGCGTGGTTTAGGCGTGCTGCGACCCCCACTCTTAAATCCGTTGCTGGATTATTAGTGAGGCAGCTGTATAATACTCCTGACACACTGTTTGTGCCTGTCATTTTCTTTTTGTCATGATCTTTGTGCTCCAAACACCTTATTCCAGTACTACATCGTATGAATGAATGTCTGGTCAGTTTGAATGGCTTGTAAGAATGAATGTAGTTTCTGCTCATTTGCCTTCTATATCTGGGTCTATCTCTTCAGTTCTCAGTGTCCTCTTTGTGCTTTATATCGCAGGGTAAAGACCCAACAACCTCATGATTTCACTCAACATTACTGAAACGGGGAGGCCTCAATCATCGTTCATATCTAAATAAAATATTATATCTGTGTGTGTCAGAAACCATAATCGCTGCTGAGATCTGAGCCTGGAAAGCTCCGTTTGCTTTCCCTGGGGGGCGCTTTTACAAACTTGTAGGACGTTAATAATGACATAAACATTAAAAATGGAGAACATGAACTCTGACGCTGAGTCTTTATGACAGATAACCAATCAATCCAATTTATTCTTTTTTTATCTTATCAGTGGGCGGGCCAGCAGGGGTTTTCAGACTATTACTGCTACAGGCTCCACATGCATGCAGCTGCTGAGGCTCTGTGTGTTTGCTATAAATATCCACTGGACCTCTGAACTGCTCCTGGAGTACATTAAATATGTGCCGTCTCACATCTCAGGCGGATTATTCTGGAAATGTGATTGCTGTATTTGTTCGATTTAGCCGTTGCTATCATGACATATAAAATGGGCTGACTTTCAAGGTTTGTCAAATGCTCATTGGGTTGTAAAGAGCTGTAAATTGAAATCATATGATATTTATAGTCCTTTGTCACTCCAGTGGATTTAAGCCATATTGATTTAGTTATAAAAAAAATGGAGCTAAAGGGCCTCATTAGATTGTTGGCACCTTTAAAACGGACTGAAACGTGTAGCTTAAAGTAACAATGCTGACCACCCATTTCATTGATTTTAGTGCTGAGATAATATACAGAGGAATGAGGAGGGAGGAGAACAAAGCACCTGACATGGAGAGAAAAGGGAAGAAAGCCCCGTTTGTGAGTGAGAGAGCAGAAGAAGAGAGACGGGACGATGGTGTAAACGGAGACTGAGATAAGCAGTGCTGAAGCTCCGATGGAAGCAGGCAGCAGAGATGTGAAGTGTTACAGAGGACAGGGGGACGGGAGGGAAAGAGGCAGAGGAAGGTGGTTAACGCCGAAGAGCCGGAGAGTAGAAAGAGGCCGGCTCAGTGCAAACACTCCATGCTGTCTGTGTCGATCTCTTAATAGCTCAGAAGGGTTTTCTACTCGGTGCCACGCTCTGTTATGTTGGTGTTGTCATTACGGCGAAATGGAAAATACCGACATGGAAGAAGAGCGTGGAGGAGGACGAGGGCACGGCTACAGACGGCGTACTCCTGATGCAGTGTTGGAGTTTTGCTGCCATGAGTTCTATAAATAATGTGGAGGCGTTGTGGACGTTTGGAGGCGTATTAAAGAGCCTGGCAGGAAATCACAGAGGCGCAACTTGAGCACAAACAGTGAATAGTACTCAGTTTGTACTACGGCACATTCTGGCTCACTACAGGAGCTCAGGCATCCAGCAGGGATCACTGCACGATATGTGGGCTTCTTTAATGAAGTGTGAACCCATATTTGGTTAATGCATGTCTTTAGTGTGAGGTGGTGTGTACAGTGAGAGTATCTATCTGTTTACAGTCAGATGTTTTTCACACAGACGTCACATGTCCTGATGAAGACCTTCATCCATGTACATGTGTTTATGCGCTGGGTGAGTCCCAGTTGCTTTTACAACGCGTCTTCGTTTCTCGGTCTGAAGTCGAACTGGAAATTGATCGTAAGTAAAAAGGCAAGTATCATAATTTATGATGGGCAAAAACTTTCCTTCAAGGAAATCGTGTGTAATGCAAGCTGCTTGTGACCATAGCCCACTGTGACATTAGTGTCTGTGTGTTAAACTCTTTTATGTGGGCGCAGAAACAAGAAGAAAACGTGGGGAAAAGTCCAATTGCTTGATTATTTTAAGCGTTTGGATTAGAGCTGGGCAAAACAATTGTTTTCCTAATCGATGAATGTAATGATATATGTTACTGCTAAGCAGCTTAAATGAGTTTTGCGTTTACGGAGGTTGGGTGTTTATCTCTGAGTGTGTGT
This sequence comes from Pelvicachromis taeniatus, assembly GCA_015108175.1. Classification (NCBI taxonomy): domain Eukaryota; kingdom Metazoa; phylum Chordata; class Actinopteri; order Cichliformes; family Cichlidae; genus Pelvicachromis; species Pelvicachromis taeniatus. The sequence continues at coordinate 12,570 of VURO01018861.1, read as the reverse complement.
CTACGTGGGGGGTGTCTGGATGAATTAAAGGGTAAAAACCAGCGTTAGTAACAAAGTTGAAAACTTACGGTCGTTTTATGATCGGCCATTTCCACCTTACAAAGCCGGCAAAGACTGAATCACTTCCTGTTTGGTTCAAATATCCCCATACTGTAGAACTGCGTGTTCGGGGGGCGTGGTTTAACACTAGCAGTCCCAGAGAGCAGCCATTTGGCTTTTCTACCTATAAAACCTGCCAGACAGCCAAATGGCTGGAAGGTTTTTAACTACTATCCTAACCACCTGTGAACGACTGCTTTTGTTGTGTGGACAGGATGCAACCATTGGAGTGGTTAGTTTCCTGTGGACAAAAGGAAGTTCACACCTTCCTTTTGTTAAACAGCAGGCCATCCACCGCCCCACCCCTGCAGACTACTCAGGCAATTACCCAATTTACACATGAATTGATGCTGAACGATTAGCCAAGTTAGCTCCCTCTTGCCCTAAGAACCGCTGGAAAAGCCTGGGTCTTCTATTAAGTCGACATGTTACCGCTACTCGCTGCCGCCATGTGTTTTTTTTGAAAGTGACGACGCATCGACGCATTGTCCCAGCCCTAGTCTGGATGCACTTATTGGTCTAAGTATTTAGGGGTTTTGAAAAAAACATCCTCACATCTCAAGGATATAGCGGAATACTCAAAAATGTACATGATACCAGATTACTTGTTCATGAATATAGCTCTACTACTGGCTGTACTTTCTTATTTGCCTTTGTTGGGTTCTGAGCGCAGCACAAAGTGAGCCGTTAATTGAATCTCAAGGCCAGAAAGTGTGAAGTAGTAATGCATGGACAAATAGCGCTTCATTAAAGGGAATATGAAGCATAAAAAACGAACATGGTATAAAAACAGCAGGGGGATGAGACACAGGTGAAAACAATCAGGAAAACACGCAAAACATGAAGGAAAATGAAGCTTCAAAGCAAAACAGGAAATAACCTGGAGACAGGAAGACTCGTGCATAAACACAGGAAGTTAGAGGAAGCAACAGACAGGGGAACACTGAGGGAACCGAACACAAATTAGACATTCAAAGCAGGAAATTTAAGACCAAGAATTCAGAACCAACACTCGAGGTTCATGTTTGGAAACTCTTGCACTTTATTTTGAATTCAATTTCAATTCAGTTTTATTTATACAGCGCAAAATTACAACATCAGTCGGGCAACGTCAGTAAAAAGGAGGGCAGCACATTTCAGATCCATCTAAATCCATCCAGCCCAGGATTTGAACATCACTTCGTTCCCCTCCAGGTTGGTGATGCCAGAAGAAGTAAATTTATGAATCAAGCCTGAGCTGAGGTGACTTGTAGGCCAGCAGCTTATCTCTTGTTTGTGTGGCTTGAAGCAGCTTAGGTGTACCTGCACAGCCCCTGGACATGACACCTATTCATCACTGGGGCTCAGCCTTGGTTTATCTATTTATTCCTCGAGGCAGAGCCCAGAGAAATCGAGTCTCCTGCTCTGAACACATTTACATCTGATGCCTTCATCCAAAGGTCCTGGATAAGAAAAGAAACACAGAGAAATACCAATGTTTTATAGTTTTATAGACAATATACCAAGATGCCATATTTGGTTGTAATCATGGGGGTTTATTTGTCTTTATATGTTTAAAAAATATATAAAGGCAAAACATACTATACTACTATTGTATGTATATTATGTTTTACTCTTGGTTTGGATTGATCTTTAAACAACAGACACATAATGAACCTTTTAATGGTCTGTAAGGTTGATCAGTGAGCCGCAGTCTGACCCAGCATCCCTGTACAGCTCAAACGTGCAGTGGCTGAAGACTTTATTCCACCAAACATGGACACGTCACAGCTTTTCTGTCTTAGATGATACAGAAACCACTTTTTAAAAACTCTTTATTGTACGTTCACATGTGTTGCCCGGCGGCAAAGCAGGTGACCCGACCACAAAACTAGCGCATGGGCAGGGCTAGCTCATGTCCAGACCAATCAGTTAATTATTTCATATGTGCCATCAAACAAAGCATTCATATTATTTCAGCATAAAACATGGATTTCAGTTAGCCGTTGAACTACGGTATATTTAGCCTGAGATAGTCACAGCTACGTGATCGCTATGATGTACCGTATTTTCCGGACTACAAAGCGCACCTGAATATTAGCCGCACAACTTGAAATTATGAAAAAATCTTATTTTGTTCATACATTAGCCGCACCAGACTAAAAGCCGCAGGTGCGCTAGCGGGCTAGTAGCGCTAACAAGCGGGCTAGTAGCGCTAGCGAGCGGGCTAGTAGCGCTAGCGAGCGGGCTAGTCGCTAGTAGCAGCGGTGCACGACTCGCCTTGCAGGTAAAGGGCAACGGAGCGACTGCTCCACCAGCCTCGGAAGAGCCCCGCAAAGTGGGCCGCGCACCGCCGCCCGACCGACCCAGCCCTTAGAGCCAATCCTTATCCTGAAGTTATGGATCTGACTTGCCGACTTCCCTTAGCTGCCTTGTTCTAACATGCCAGAGGCTGTTCACCTTGGAGACCTGCTGCAGATATGGGTACTGGGCCAGCCAGAGCCAGCTTGCTAATCTAGTCTCTTTTTCGTGCTAATTCATACGGCACTTCTTTGGTTGGCGGACGGTCATGTGACCAGCATATCAGTCTTTTCCGTGTCTGATCACATGCCTTTCCGCCAGGCAAAATGGCGGAACAAACCAAAACAAATCATCTCACGATGTCATAAAAATCATGAAAAAGCCTTAGAAAAGCCGCACCGGACAATAAGCCGCAGGGTTCAAAGCTTGTGCAAAAAGTAGCGGCTTATAGTCCGGAATTTACGGTAACTTGCCTGTCTGCACCCATCTGACATTTTAGGCATTTTTAAGAGAAGCCGGAAGGGACAAATAAACATGCAGAACCACCTGTGATCAAGCTGGCTTTAAGCAGTCCTCGAATTTGAGGTTGTAGGTCCCTTTTGAACTCCTTATGTTACTTCCCCTCTCCTGGGGGGCAGAGAGGAAGCAGGAGCACATGTGCTAAACGAACACTGTGACACCACTGCCAGTCTGTAAGTTCCTGTGCCCGTCCAACTGGGCATTAACAGAAGCCACCCTTTGATGTGCATTTATGTGCGGGTTCACGCAGCTCCTGATTACAGCCTCAAGCAGTTCTTCCCCTTCTCACATTTACAATCACTATCGCTGTTTCCTGTGTCAAAAACAAATGCACCGTGACTGCCAGGTTCCTCACAATATTAGAGTCGGTGATAAAAAGTAGTGCTAAACTAAACTAGTAGCCAGTGTTATTTATGTTGCTTTTCTAAATTAGTTGTACGCATAGGTTTGTGATGGCTACATGGGTTGGTAAACACAGCGTTCCTTATGAGATTAGAAGGGATTGATCGAATCGTGACAACCAGGTGGGAAAACTACTATTACCAACATCAAGGATGTTTCTGTATCACTTCTCTCTCCCTTTGTTCTGCACCCTGAGCAGCCACACACTAGGTGTTTATGCCAGGCTTCTTTGTTATGTAACTGACATCATTTAGCTCCTGGGGATGCAAAAATATCGACCTCTAGTGGTGACTGTAACTCACCACTAGAGGTGGTGCTTTTTGAATGCATGTTTTGATTTGCGAGAACACACTCCCCCTGCCATTGTGTCTGGCACATGCAGTGTGATGCGTCTTTGGAAGAAGTAGCTGTGATTGGCTGTAAGATCAAAAGCAGCATTCTTTAATCCTTATCAGCACATTCTTATCAGTCAAAGAAACACGTGGTTGGTTATGTGTTTGAGCCATTCGTCAGACTGGAGAAGCCATGACTTTATTAGGTGGTATATTCAGACAATCACATATTTAGTAGTGGACTAATTAATAACTTCACAGTTTTCAAGCTAATAGGAGGTTGTAAATACACATTTTGTATCAACAAGATAAAGGTGCCATGAAATGTGATAAGTTAAACGTTGTGCATATCATTTGTTTCTTTGTTAGAGGGGAAAACGTAGTTTTAAACTGCCAGAGGTGTGTGTTAAAAGTGAACGGAGCAACGAAGGTAAGGGAGGGGGCAGAGAGATGGAGAGAGAGAGCGAGAGAGAGAGCAAGGGAGGGAGTGTTTGTGTGAGCTGAGCTGCAAAACAGACTTTGAACTCCAACCAGCTCAGTAGCAGACAGCTGTGCAGAACAACGCACGACTCCTGCACAAGGCTTTAAGATACTAATTAAAAGAAGAGGGCGAGAGAGGACGGCGTGTTTCAATAGCTTTTCTTGGAGAATACATCCAAATAACAGAGATGGCTACAATGTTCAGATACCCTGTCTTTCCTCATCTGCAGGGTGAGTTTATCATGATTTCATTTATTTATTTGCCTCAATTCAAACAGTAGCTCAACAGTGAAGTAGCGAGTCCTTTTTATTTTAGCTGGCAGAGTCAGTGTTTTAAAGAAACATAAGTGTCACTCACGGCATTTGTTGTATGTTTGTCATGGGGTTGGATGCTGTGATTTTTTTATTTCTGCGCATCGTTCCGAAGTTCCTGATTAGTCATTCGTTGAAGAGGAGCATGTGAGCCATGAATTCAAACAGGGTAGATAGATAACAGTAACGGCTATAAAAGGTGTGGTGTTACATGCATACGTTGCGACTGGCGAGAGATGACGATCAAACTTGTAAAACTGTGTAAAACTGTGCACCATTCTGACCATGAGTACCCCCATGGTTTTCCACATGCTGGTTATGTGTATGACAATAGGTGAACTGTTGCTACAGAAACTTCTAGTTTGCTAGAAATGCTACTTTACGTTCTCTGCTCCTTCTGTAGAGGAGCACTATTACAGAAGCAAACATCTGTTTACATCTGTAATAGTGCACAGATGTGACTTTGTTTTGTTTCAAGCCCACAAACAGCCGATTCTGTGCTTTATTTACATGACACCGTGTGTCAGAAAGCTCTTAAAGGCTGGCTCTGTGCTGTCTCCATTACTGTCCCTTCATTAATATGCATATGTTTCTTATATCACCCATCAAGGGGATGAAATGTTCCTCTTCATTCAGTGTGGAACACTTATGTAATTCCAGTGCTGAGTCCCTTCATCGCTATAGAGACCAGTGAAAAACCCTGAGCTCATGCCAGCGGATCTGGCAGACGCTCATATCCTGATTTACAAGAAGTAAAATGATTGCCTGTGTGACACAGAGATTTCTCATACTGCCTAAGTGTTTAAATCAGTCTCTCCCCCCCCCCCTTCCCCTTTAGATCCCTGTGATCCTGGTTTGTCGCTGTCAGCAGGGAGGAGTGTCATGGCGGAACCAGACTATATGGACGAAGACTGTGATGAGCTCATCAAGCCCAAGAAACTGATCAACCCAGTGAAAAGCTCCCGTAATCACCAGGACTTGCACAGAGAGTTGCTCATGAACCAGAAGAGGTCAGCAGACCGAACGATACCTTTAGTCACACTGCTAGCAGTCTCTTGGTGACCACATGTGGTAAAGCCCAAATTATTTTCAGAGAGCAGGTTATTCACCTCCCTTTTGTTCATACCAACAGCAAGATAACATTTTATAATGGCAGATAAGTGTTAAACAAAGAGAGCTGCACCCTATGCATGTAATTGTCATGGCCATAAAGAAGTATTCGGGATTTCCGTACGCCGATTACTGCTAGTATCGAGATAGATAATACTTTATGCATTTATTGATGGTGAGAGTCCCTTGAAGTCCAACAGTTTCTAGATCGACAATAAAACATCGATGTTTGTTTCTGGGTGTAACACAAACTTATGATAAGAAGGAACAGTTCGGGTTTCACTTTCAGGCTAATTTAGTTTTATCTTCAGTACTGGAGGAGTGGGAATCCAGTAACCCTGCCACGCTCCGCTAATTCCATTTGTATCCATGTCAACTACACTGATGGTACCGTATGCTCCGTGTGGTTGACTTCACTGGTCCCTTTAGTCCCCAGCAGCAGTCTTATGTTAGGCTTGGGTTATAACATTTTTTATAGAAGCTATTATATAAACATCTTTGGCAAATATTCGTTACGTAAAAGTCTGAGATGTACGCCACGGAGGAAAATCCTGTCGTGGCTTCTGATATTACATGAAACAAAGCAGGATTTTATGGGTCTCTGAGCATCAATCGGTGCATGCATACATTTATAATGTGGCATGTTTAAATGCACATACGTGCTGGGGCCCATGATCGCCCTTTCAAACTCAATGTTTGTGTTTTATCACACCATACAGTGGCAGCAGCTTTGCGCCTGAACTATAAATAGCTCTGTAAACGCGCGTGCTGGTGACAGCTGTTACATCACAGCAGCAGTTCTCTGCTCTGTCTTAAACCCAGAGTGTAATGATTAACGCGGGGCATTTAAGAATCAGGAGGAAACGGGCCAAAGACTAATTCAATTCTAAAGAAATAGAAATTAAACATTTTCAGCTCAAGCCGCTGCAGAGTATTGCTTCGAATAGTCTAGACGGGGGATTTCGACAAGCATCAGCCAGCTTTAAGGGGAAATAAACTTGAATGATTGTGCTCTTTATCATGTGCTGAGGTACAGAAGGCTGGCCTGCAAAGTGGATTAGTCACAGTGATGAAAGTGGGATGGTCGGATGGATGCATGGATGGATGCTTGTAATGGAGAGGGGAAAAAAAAAATATGTTATGTAATCGAGATTACAAAACTGTCTGTAGCTGAGGGCCTTTCTGGAATGGCCCTTCCTACACAAACAAAGGAGTTTGAGAAATTCAGCCACCACGACTGGCAGGCACTCGATCAGATGGAGGTAGTGATGTGTGGGATTTTGAACACGCATTCCTCTCCATCTGCCTGAGGGCATGCATTCGGTGGTGGTGGGGGTGTGTGCATAGGTTAGTTGTTATGTAAACACCGCCCACGGTGAGAGAAGAATGATGTCAGCATCTTTGTACTGGAGCCTGTCCAACTGCTGCCGCCGACCTTTGCGTCCACCCCTTCTGCGTGAGGGTCCTTTAAAATCAGCCCACCCAGTCACATCTTGGACCTTCCGCCCTGCTTCAGCTCACTAAGAGCTTTCTTAAGACCCTTACCGACGCAACGCGCGGCATTTAACTGAAGCAATGACTCAGAGGGGGGAAAAAAAAAAGCAGACCCTTGTTGTAAATTAAGTCCCACTGCTTCTTGGAACGCTGTGAGCTCAGTTATGTAATCGCCTTGATTTAATAATGCATTTAATTAAGGCAGTGCTGTTGCTAAAATGTATCCAGGTAAGGCACGCTGTGTTTTTGAGGGCCATCTGTGGCCTGTGTGGAGTCAAAGAAAATTCACTTGGCGTGTTGTGTAATCTGCATTAAAGGGTTTAAAAATTAAATCAATGACGGAGGTTGGATTTCTGACCAGGCACAGTATTTTTTTCCTTCTTCCGTGCCACCTTATTGTGCCCTTAATCCTTTGCTCTTTATTCCTTTTCGCCTGTTTATAGATGACTTCAATCCATCTGTTCCTCTTTTTTTTTTTTCTTAAATATCCCTACGTCCCAGACTTGCTGCCCCACTCCCAAGCAACCCGTTTTTTCTCCTTACATTACATAACACGTTGCGTCTTTGCTCCTCAGGCTTTCACTTTGCTGAGATGTCTCTATCCTATTTTCACTCAGTTGTGTAACAGACCCACTGGTTTTGCAGTGACTTCAGACATTTTCCGTGTGTGGAGTATGCTTCTCTGCAATCATTCTTGATACTCAAAGACAAAAAAAAAAAAAAAAAGACTATTAGGAT
>VURO01018859.1:0-17480 GCA_015108175.1 Pelvicachromis taeniatus | reverse complement strand
TATCTGTGGGTGTGTGTGTGTGTGTGTGTGTGTGTGTGTGTGTGTGTGTGTGTGTGTGTGTGTGTGTGTGTGTGTGTGTGTGTGTGTGTGTGTGTGTGTGTGTGTGTGTGTGTGTGTGTGTGTATGGAGGTTTGGGGGAGGAGTGAGGAGGTCACTTGCGTGACTGTGCGAGGGTCAACTCCTGGGGGCCAATCCGATTGTTAAATTCATTCATTTGTTTATGATTGCATCTCAGTTCTAATATAGCTCATAGTTATACCCGTCCAACTACTGAAACACTACATTGATGCATTGATCTATCGTTTAGACTGCATTGGAAATGGACATCACATCAACCACAACAGGCTGAATGCCACATTCACGTGCCACACGTTTATGTGTTATTTCTGGCAAATATAATAACAAAACAAAACTGAGATGACTCCTGTGACCAGCTATTGTCAGGATGCAGTCTAATAACTACTAACCAACATCTGGCAGGAATACATTACCACCCTCGTCTGGCCTCCAGTGTCAGAGCATAATTGTACATGATGTTTGAATAATTAGGGCCTCATGTGTGTTAGGAACTTGTGAACCATGATGGCAGCTGCTAATAGGAGAGCATCCCATTGTGTGTGTGTGTGTGTGTGTGTGTGTGTGTGTATATACACGTGAGCAAGTCAAGCATTTGCATTAGCTTCTTTATAGTCCCTGGATGAGAAGTGATTCTGAGATGGAGATATGGTTATTTGACCCGGGGCATCAAGCTGAGAGAAGTAGAAAGACAGACCAAGAAAGGGGGAGAGAGCGAGAGAGTTTGTGTGTGTGTTTTCTTTTTTTAACCTTTTCCACTCAGGGAAAGGGTCTCTTCTTTTGCTTTAGGGTCTGTGGATATTCTTTAATGTGTTTTCTCTCTTCCTGCGTTTTCTTTCTTTCTTACCGGCTTCCCATTTTTACAATGTACTGACAAGCATCTACATCTCTGCCTGTTTTTCTCCCTCTTTTAATCTTTTCTCCCTTTGCCCTTCACAGCCATAGAGCCACTGGGTCTCTGCCTCATTTTTTTTTCTTTTTATCCCCCAAGTCAGTCTCCACTATGCCCCCTTATTTTTCTTCAGTGTCAAACCAGCAGAGACTCCCACTCTCACTGCAGACTTTGCTTTTTATTTTTTTCCCCTCCTATTATTTTCACTCCCCTGCTCTTCATTTTTGTGTATAAATATGTACATGTGCCTTTCTCTGCTTGTGTGTATCTGTGTCTGTGTGTCCACGGTTGTGTCCGAGGCCCTGCCCCTCCCTGTCCTCTGTCACTGCAGAGGTTGCGTGGCTCTCTGGCATTTCGGTTCAAATTAAATCACAAAGATGAGTCGTCCCTATAACGATTCATCCGCCCCCTCCTCCCCAATCTGGCCCGTTTTTTCTCCTCTTTTTCTCTCTTCCTTTATATGAGAGGAAGAAAACAAGAAATAGAGAAATAGGGAAGGGGGCGGGGGGTAGCTGGGGGTTTAGGGTCAGAAAACAAATGAAAGCTGTGTTTTTTTCCACAAAGGTACAGAAGCGAGCTGCACGCGATGCCACACATGAACAACGGCGGCTTCTCTTTCCACCTAAAACTCCCTGCCTGGCCACATACTCGGCATAGCTTTTACCGCACCCACCACTGCGCGTCACAAAAAAATGCTCCTACACTCTTTCTGTTTGCTACTTTTCCCTCATTTCTCCCTCCCTCCACCCTCCGCATCCCTCCATCCCACTGTGAGCTCTCTGTTGTCCCCCCTTTGGTCCGTTTTCCTTCATACACTGGTCTGACGGAGTGAACCACAGCCCGTGAGAGAGAAAACTGCCCTTTCACTCCATTAGACTGACAGCGACTCCGGCTCTTTCTATCTGCTCACTGATCTTATCATTATTTCAGCTGGACCAAATATGAATGCACTCTCTCATCGTGCGATGCTCAGTAGATCTCTGTTCACACTGGCTGTCAGAGCCACACAGAGAAAGAGACATAAGCATGCAGAGATACACTAACATGCACAAACAGTGATTCATACACTCAGATACTCCCTGATAGGGTGTCAGGACCTTTTGTCCTCTTGCCATTGTCATAGGGAGAATAATGATGATGAGGCCTAATACATAATTCCTCTGTGTTACAACAGAAAAGGCCCTGCTTGTCACTCAGGGCTACACAGGCTTAAAGCAGATCCTTTTCATCCTTCAACGCAACGTACTGTATAATTGGTGAAACTAAACCCTGCGGCTATATTAACATTTTGTCTCATCTTACAAAGTCTCATCCAGAGCCGTGTCATATGCAACTCCTTTCTTTTTTACTCACATCCATTTGCGCCTCTACTGTGGATTCATCTTCCTTAAAAATGCAACGAAATCTGCCGATTTTATTGCACAACAGCTGCCCTAAGTCAGACACACAAGTGTCTGCCACCTGTCACATGTGAACAATGGTGCACATGCAAATGCCAAAACTAGTGCGAGAGAAAAAAAACAAGCACATGTATAGTACGCATTAATTGTTATTAAAATACAGCATTGTTCTACTGTAACATATTAAAATTGCAAAGTGCCAGCATTGCCCGTGAACTTCTTTCTTTCTTTCCTTTAGCTATGTCAAGGCATGAAAAAAAGTTTCTCTCTTTCACTTTCTTTGAAATAATTCGTCCTCCACCTCAGAGCAACAGCCGTGAATATAATTTCTTTTTCATCTGCGCGTTGAAGAAATTCTAGCATCAATATGTCTTTTCACAGGCGTCCTTGTTGCTCTGTATTTCGTACTTTGCACTAAGGAAATAGTCGACTGACATTATCTTCTGTTGATTAACAAATATAATCAGTGTAGACTTTTTGAAAACATTCATTGATTATCCTTTTTTTTAAGATGAAAGATGACGGTGCTGATAATCATCGCTTCAGTACGATATCTCAACAAAGTTTGGGTGAATTAAAGTACAGAAATCCATACTCCACAGAACTTCACTGGTGATATTACTGGTTAATTCTGCAGTCACACCAGGGAAAACAGTGGCTGAAGACCAGAAGTACTAAAACTGTGACAATAAAATGATGACTTATTACTTTTGGTTGCTTTGAAGATGGGGACCAGGTCTGTGTCCACTCATCTTCATAGTGACTTTGGTGTGTCAAGAAGGTGATTAAAAAAGGCCTGCTATCAGTTTGCAACAGAATGGAGTCAAGTTGGCAGTTACATGCAGTATGTTTGTGATATGAAAGTCCTCCACAAACAGATGCTGCAGAGCTGCAAAATCACACTTTGCACATTTGCTTTGATATAGGAATATAATCAGAATACAACTGGTGCAGTCTAAGCCAGACTGAGTGCAACGTGTTGGCAATCTGTCTGCCTATGCCAATCTATCTGAGAGTGAATGCAGTCAGTTCAAGTCTGACCCCGACTGTTTGGAGACGGGTTCATTAGGTGCATTAATTATTATCACGTTTGATAAACTTTACTTGCCTCTCGCCCTAAGACAGCTGGGACAGCCTCCAGCCCCCCTGCGACCCTGAAAAAGGATAAGCAAAAGAGAATGGATGGATGGATAAACCTTACTATAATGATCATATGTATCAATCCTTTCTCCTCCTCAATGGCTGGACCAATATGATGGTCACACACACATTGATTACTAATTTATGTTTTTAAAAAGATTTATTATAAATCCCAGTTCTCAGATATGTTATGTTAATTTCAGCAACTTCAAGCCTGTTTAGTTTTAATTTAAATTTATTGCAAGAAGTCATAATGTTGTAATGCCTCCAATGTTCCAATAATAACTATGTAGATGCTATTTGTCAGGTCACAATCAAGTTATCCAGCATTTAAAACCATGCAAACAGCAAATTTTTTCAAAATTAGTTCAGTGTAGGTGGTGGACACCGAGCCCTCTGACCATCACCAGTAGGCAAACATGGGGTTAGTATCTTGCCCAAGGATATTTGGCATGTAGACTATAGGAACCTGGGATTGAACCACCGACCTTCCGGTGAGGAGGTGACCCGCTCTAACACCTGAGCTACAGCCACCCCATCAATTCAGTTCAGCTCAGCTTCCTCTCAGTCTTATTAAATGTCACTTTTAAGCACCACAAACGGGCAAAAATCCCCAAAACCTGCGAAGATAAAACCGAAACTGCCTCAAAGGCTTTACCACGGTGAGAGCTGAACCGTCCCTGTTAACACAGTTTCTTCAGCACCTGAAACATGTTGCTCTAAATGAAAGGCTGGAGCTGTTTAATTAAATTACTGTTCTTTTAATCATTGATTAAGTAATTAGAGAGCCTACTCTGCAGCACTATAGAGACGACCTAGATCAGTGAGGACAGGGAACAAAAGCTTTTTCCTGTGATATTACAACAAAAAAACCCAACTGCTCTATTAGACTTATCTCAAGTAGCCTCCATAGAGAACACCCGGTGAAGGACGAGGCTGATGTCAGCAACAGCAGCAATATGTTCAATATTTACCTCGTAAAATGTAAACCGCCTTCTAAGTCATGAGTAAGATTCATGGCTGTGGAAAAGCCATAAACATGCCGGCGTTTTAACAGTTTATACAGGCCTATTCTGAAGCCCTCTGCTTATAGTTTTATTTCTGTTTTGCTGAGCTCAGTTTACACAAGCTCATAATATTGTTTCTCTTCCAGTGGGATGAGGTCAGCGTCCTGGATGACCGAGGGAAGCTCATACGAACCTTTGAGGTCTGCAATGTCAACCAAAATCCCCGTCAGCAGGACAACTGGTTGGCTACTCCTTTCCTGTACCGCCACTCTGCTCCACGGGTGTTTGTCACGTTGCGTTTTTCCGTGCGAGACTGCGCAAGCCTGCGTTCACCATCGCCCACCTGCAGAGAGACACTCACTCTATACTACAAGCAGGCCGACTCCCAGAGGGAGCTGGAGAGGACCTGGGTAGCTGAGGTAAGGTGAAACACTGGATGAGCTGCTATAATGCATTTAATTCTAAAGATGATGTATTACACTGTTGCTTATTTTCTGTCATATAGTTTTACAGTGGTGGCTACTCATATTAAACATGGACAGCTTCAATCATATGGGAGCCAAATGCTCAGCTTCAGGCTGCTCTGAATGCTTGGTTTCAGGCAGTTTTTACTAGAAGTTCGAACCAAATGTCCATACTTACAGATGCTGGTATTGATACTAACGTGAAAGGATCGGTACTTCATTTTCCCTGAGTTCAGTATGTAGCCCTCTGTATTGTGTTAAATAAATTATTTATTTTTTCTTTTGGAAATGAAAAAATGTACCTCAAACATGCACTATGAAAAATGTATGAACCTTTTTTTGTGTTGGCTGTCACATTTATTTTATTTATAGCCTATAGCATATTTAAACAACAGAAATTCACCCGAGGCGCTCTACAGTCAGGCACATTTACATTTCAGGTCTTCAAAAAAAACACTGACTTTCAAAATACATGAAAAGCTCAAAGGTGCGTTTTCTTCTGTTAACTCTTAACCACGTTCTTTAAAATGTGTACAGAATTAGCAAATTCATGATGATTCATCTTATAAATCATGAGACACTCCTCTCCCCTAGGTATTCTGCTTTTATAGCTTAAAAGTGTCCTTACAGGTATTAGTATTAGCAGTGCTGGTCCTGTATTTACTTAGATTGATACCAAAATCTGCAATACTGCACAGCACTAGTTTATAATCTTGCATGTGGGTGTCTTAGTTTGATTGTGAGGGCTACCCAATCAGAAGAAAGTTGGCTTAAAAGGAGAAGAGCTAAAAACAGCTTGTCTCAGACAGAGGATGGACTAGATGCACTTCACTAAGATTCAGGATATGATAACTATCATTATTTTGATGTGTGAACAATGCAAAGATACATTAATAGAGTCCAAGAATAATAATGTGGAGTTGGAAAAGGCCCCTTAAAGTGTTTGTGGTTAGCACCAGAACTTAGCAAAAGAAAAGTTCTCTGTGAGCTAATCTGATGGCTAAATTCAAAGCATGTGCACCACATGGGCTAAAATGCCCTTAGCAGCAGATGTTTGACTTCTAGCTAGCTGGTAGGACTGCATGTCATGTCACGGTTTTCTCCTGCTGCGTTTCCTGTCTGTCTCTACCGCACGCAGCTCAAAAATGACAAAAAGATAAAGAAAGGTTTCTCCTCTGAAATGCATGTTTCAAAATTTTGTTTTGTTGCCTAAGCTTGTGTCACTTTTGCATTAGCCTAAATTCAGGTCACAGGGCTTAACATCCTCACAAGCCCAACAATTAATTTGGGAACACACACTCCTACTAGTTTTGGCAGTATTTCCAGAAACACTCATCTAACATCTGGATATGAAACAAACTCATCTGATCTCTGAAAAGAAAAACTAAACTAGCAGCAACCCAAGCGGTGGACTCTAACCTAGACATTTTTAATAAAACTACTCTTTGATTGAAAATAATGCATCTATAAGTAATGTAAAAATGTCAAATTACAGTGATAAATAAATTACATATGTAGCATTAATTTTTCAAGTAATAATATATTAAATTATATGAAACAGACTAAATGTGGCAACTGTCAAAACTGTGAGTATGTATTGAAGCTTTTGTATTTTATGACTGGTAAATATTTCATTTTGGAGTTTGATAGTCACATGAACAAGAAAGTTTTCATGTGACTCTAGTCCTGTAAAAACAGTAAAAACAGAAGAAGTAAGAGGGTAAGTTGCAGCAAGGTGCTGCTAGTCAAATATATTTGATTAATTGCTCAGCAACAAGTACGAGCAGCTCTATAAAAGCAGATGTTTTGGCAGTTTCCTGCTCTGGCGCATTCACGTGTGTGTTAAGATAATGTCGCAATCTTCTCGGGGGTGGATGTTCCAGCAATTCAAGGTCAGACCGTGCAATGCTCAAAGAAATGGAAAAAACCCAAGAACTACATCTCTGAATCTACAGGCCTCACGTAGCATGTTAAATGTTAAAGTTCATGACATTTCATCTAGAAAAAGACTGAATATTGGCCTGTTTAGAAGGATTGCCAGGAGAAAAGGCTCTTGTCTAAGCTATGCTCAGGTCTGCAAAGTTACATGTGAACAAACCACAAGACGTCTGGAGATGTGAAGCATGGTGGAGGAGGGGTGATGATTTGGGTTTCACCTTACAGTCATTAAGTCAAACATCAATTCCTTTGTATAACAAAGTGTTTGGGAATCAAATGTGGGAAAGCTAAAGCTTGGCCCAAGCTGCGTTATGCAGCAGAACAAAGATCCCAACCACAGCAGCAAATCTACAACAGCATGGCTGAAAATGAAAAGAATCAAAGTGTTGCAATGGCCAAGTCAAAGTCCAGATCTCAACCTGACTGATATGCTGTGGAGGGACCTGAAGAGAGCTGCCTGCAAATCTTAATGAACTGAAGTAATGTTGTATAGAATAATAGGGCAAAATTCCTCCACAATAATGAGAGAGACTGATAAAGTCATACAGAAAACAGTTACTTCGAGTTGTTGCTGCTAAAGATGCTTCTACAAGGTATTGAATCATGGATGTTTTTCACAGGACTCCATTAAAGTTGTTTATTCTAACTTTATTCTTTTGCATATTTCATCCAGACGAGTGTGAACCCAAATCCCCATCTCTTGTCAAATTGTAGTGAATAACTTCCAGATTCTACTAAACATCTCAGTTAAGTTAAACACTTTCTTCCACAAGCAGCTAATCATACGTAATCATGCGACTTTTACACTTCATTCAACAAACATACTGTAACACTAAATAAGTAAACCGCACATAATAGACTAACAATGACAGATTAAGACGTCAAACAGCCTCTTCACAGATTTCCCACTTTATCTAGTTTTGACTTTAGCACTTAGCAATTTTATACAAACGTAATAGTGGGTTTACAAAGCTTGTTGCAAGGCAGTCACGTCACAGTCAGTGTGCACTAATCCTAACATGCTGGGCTGCAGACTGCACTGAGATATCCTGTTGTTTGTTTTGGTTTTGTTTTGCTGCTCAGCATCCTCCAAGACTACACAAACACATCAACTGGAAATCAAAAATGTGGAGTAACTCATCTCTAATTGAAGCTCATATGGCCACCGTTGATTCGAACAAGTGTTAAGTCCTGACTTTTTGTCTCCGCTTGTGGCAAGGCACCTGCAGACAGAGTCATTAAACCCGAGCTGTGTTGGTGATTGATTGGTTTTCCACTAATGCTCCATCCAAACAGAAAATCCTCTCATGTCCCATGGTACTGAGCAATTGTATAATCACTGATTGTTGAAAAAAAATTGACACCATCCTCAGACCACACTGGTGTGAAGCACAATCTAGTGTCACTGTGGTCTCCATAAATGTCACTTCAGCCCCACTAATTACATCCTTAACACATAAAATGACCATTTTCCACTGAGTGCGGGAAAATCTCTGAACCCCATGTGTTGTCAGTGAAGACTGACACTTCCCATATGATTTATTTATTTATTTAAGCACTTAGCGTTGTTGGTGTTGTTTAATTTAGTGCTTTTCCTCCGCTGCTTTTTGAGCTACCGAGTCTGTGAATTGCCTGAACTACATCGGGAGACATCAGTGGGAGGGATTCGCTGTTTGTATAGATGAATGCGATTCTCCTTGGGGAAGTCAAATGCTTTTTAAAAATGCAAATCAAAGCCTGATGAGGAATCAGAGGAGGGCTTTAGATGAGCAGGAAGCAGTGCAGAGATGAAAGTCTTTGCAGGGACTTCAGCACGAATCCCCACTGGGACCTGCACAGATCTTAAGTCAACGTTTACACTGCATACTAAACTACTTCATAGTATGCATATGCCTGCGACTAAAAAAGCACGATCTGAGCTTATCTTTAATCTTGCCATGTGTTTCCAGACCATATTTATATGTAAACCACTGCCTCCATAATTTGCCCCTTGTTTACTTCATGTCAGCCACACTCTCTTTAAGCTATTCTGTTTCCTCATGACCACTAATTATCGTTTTTTTCCTGTGTCTCCTGTCTAATTTGTGTTTTCTCCAGCCATCGAGCGGGGAGAGGGAGACCAGGGAGGGCTGGGTAAAGATTGACACCATTGCAGCCGATAAGAGTTTTTCCAAGGTGGAGCCCAGCTCACCTCACCAGTATCAGCCCAACAGATACAGCCGTATCAACATTAAAACACGCAGCTTTGCCCCCCTCACACGCAAAGGGTAATCATTTTTGTACTACACTCTGTTTCTCATGATTTAAAAGCATCACTACACCTTATGAATGATCTCTGACCCTCTTCTTTTTAGATTTGTCTTGGCCATCGTTGACAGCGGAGCTTGTGTTTCCCTCATGGGGGTGTCTATCTTCTACCGCCGCTGTCCAGCCACAAGCCTCTACCTAGCGTCATATCCACCAACTCCCTCAGGTGCTGAGCCAACTGCTTTAGTGCCTGTGACTGGGACCTGTGTCCCTCACAGTAAGGCACAAGGAGACACGCCCCCTCGCATGCACTGCAATGCTGAAGGAGAGTGGATGGTGCCCGTCGGTGGATGCGTCTGTGATGAAGGTTATGAGCCGAACCTCAATGGATCTGCCTGTCTGGGTGAGTTCAGTGGACACTCACAATGCCCTGTTCGGGTTGATGGACACTAAAGAAATCAATGCTTCTTTGACGCAAAGCTTAGTCATATGCTTTCATAAATGTGGGCGAGCTATGAGAGACAGATTTTAAAAAAGGTCAGAATCACTGATATTTTTTTTATATTTTCATATATTCTCTTAGTCGCTTGAATAGGACAAACAGAGATCTATTAAAGTAATCGTGTGGCGTTTCGGGTAATGTGCTTATTCAAAGCTGGCTGCCTGGCAGGACTCCAGGAGGTCACTGTGGCTGGTGAAGAAAAAAATTTTGCTCAAAACATCTGATAAACCCACAAACTGCTGTTGCAATGCTTTGATTCTAAACAAACTTAGCATTAATTAGTGAGTTTTAGAGGTAATAATAGATGTAAAGAGCAAAAATGGTCACCACAGAAACCTTTTTGCTCCAGGCTTGAGTTACTGCCAGTTCTCCTTTCTTTTTCTTTCTTTTTTTTTTTGGTATCTGTTGAGATAAGCATCTGGATCAATACTGAATGGAGCTCCTGTCACCCTGATACTCTGCTGTGCTTGACGTAGAGGCCAGAAGGAGATGAGGGCAGACAGGTCAGGTCAGGATAAGATGAGATGAAGAAGGACGAGACAATCCAAGCAATGCATCTGGAGAGATTTAACAACTGCATCGGGACTTTTAAGGACAAATACAGAGAAACTGTTAAATCAGAGGTGCTATATTGACTGTTTACTGTTCCAGTGACTTTCAATGGAGAGGCAGAGAGACAAAGGAGAGCCAGATGGACAATACTGAGGTCAGCATTTGCAAAACTGGTCAAAAAGCATTGCGCTTTTGAAAGTGGGTGTACATAGTAGGGGCAAGAAGTGAGGAAAGATTTGATAGATGTCCAGACGGACAGGAAGGGATACAGGGAGAGAGCAAGAGGAGGGAGAGAGGGAGAGAGTCATAGAGAGAGGACTGTGACACATTTAGGTCATAGCGATGTAATGGCCACTCGTCTGTGAACAAGTGACAGAAACCGCAGGGGGAGAGAGAGAGAGTGGAGGGAAAATAGGGAGACGTGGAAGGAGAATGAAAGATAGGAGGATGCAAGTTAATGACTTTAAAGAACTGAGCAGGCAAAAAAGTACCGAGGGCGTGACGGGAAGACTGTACAACTGTCTTTGTGCGAATGTGTGAGTACACACAAGTGTATTTCGCCAGGACGCCGATGCTCACCCCGTTCACATATGTCTGAGGATTACAGTCAAAAAACTGTATTCTCACAGGAATTTCAACGACTGTAATTCCTCAAGTCTAACTAATGGCAGCGCAATTAATCCTCCAATCCTGCCAAGTCAGCTGTGAAATGTGTTCATGCTCTTTTTGCTTTACGTCTGCACCCGACCCGCCACTTGCGTTTGTCTCTGTTTGATTGATATCTACTGACAAATCACCCCTCGAAGCCGCTCGGCTGCCGAAGCAAAGACTTTTCCAGCAACTGTCTCTGAATGATCAAACACGTTGCGGCTTTCTATCTTTCTTTTTTTCAATGATTATGTGTTGTTGGTCACTTCACTGACTAATGATGTGGATTGGCATCATTGCATTGTTGTCCTCTCTGCCTCCCTGGGAACGCCGAGAAAAGAAGCAGATGGTTAACTGCCAACACAGCCGTCAACGATTATTAACAGTAGCCGATCCTTGTTCTCTTCAGAAACTGGAGCACTGAACTTCCTTAACTCCAACAACTTGTACATTTTGTTCTTGTTTAAATTAAGCATCAAGGATATTTAATGGTAACGCAAAGTGAGCAAATTATTGGCTGTGCTGCACTAAATTATTGGTTTGAAGCTGTATAGTTTTTTTTTAATGCTGCTAGCACTTTAAATACAGGGAAAAGGCACTTTAAGAAGTTGACTGACACTAATTTCTACTGCCTTCAAGTGTCCAGTCTTAACTAATATGCCCATGCATTTCATTAAATGCATTTCATTTGAACTTTTACAAAAATGTGCATTACACTTGCTATTTAGACTCCTGCAATGTAAATGAATTCTGCTGGAAATCCACGTGACAGCTGCACACTCAACGCTAGGCTTGTCGCCTCAAGCAAGACATCGTTTTTAGGGGCACATAGGAGATTTCCAGATCCCACCTCTCAGTCTCATGTGAAAATTACGATCGGTGTTAAATGATTGCCTTTAACTACACACAGCGCTAATAGCTTTTTATTTTTAGATCCAAGGCAAGATAATGCATTTTTTTATTTGCGAAACCAGATTCATATGGCAAGGACGTACGTTTCTTAAGTGTGGCGCATATGCATTTCCAGTGAATGGCTTCCTGGATGTCAATGTTTTGAAAAATTTGATAAAACTATTAAATGGATTGCTACAAAATTTGTGCATGTCTGACTAAATAGTGGATATTTTTTTCAAATGAGAAAACAAAAGATAACAGAAAGAATAGTTTTATATAAATCTCCTGTAAAATTTTATTTGGTACCGATATAGTATTGTGCAGTGTCACTACTCACTCATATGAGATGCAATCAAAAAGGTTAGAGGCTGGGCCTGTAAGCAAAAACTACAAAAAAATATGCCTGCTATCTGCTTTAAGGTCGTAGTCTTGTGCAGCAAAATATGTTTTGATTGGAAGACCTGTTCTGGCCACTTGCAGGTGTGCAAACGCAGCACACACTGGAGCTCGACCACTGGGTCAAAAAAGGCACTTCAAGTCAAATTTCATTGCGGAAAAAGGGGGAGAGGTGGGGAGCCACATCCTTTGAATAGGGCAGATGATGAGTAATGGTCTTGGTTGATTTCAGTCCTGATGTGCTTTCTTTGAGCTGGAGACTGCAGCTTTTTCTAAAATCTCTGTTTATAACTTGACCTCTCATCCCTGGTGATGATCCTTTAAAAGAAGATCAGGTCAGTTTGACGGTGAAGTTGATGGTGCAGACTGAGATCTGTGGCAAAGTTACAAATGCATATGTTTAAGTGGTCAGAAGGAGACGCTGAAGGAGATGGCAACCAAAGTTTTAGTCGCATATGGTTTTCTCTTTGTTATAGAGTCAGTTACATACATTCTTGATCACATCTCTTAGTGAGAATTTGATTTAAAAAAGTAGGTTTATTTGTTATTAATAACAGCTGTATCTTGTGATGTTTTCCCAAAGTCAGATCTATTGTGAAACCATTCGTCATTTCTAGGGGTTTAAAATAAAACCCTGGTGAGAGACACACACCACAGGCCTCCTAGTTTAGTCGGTTTACTGCGGGCATGATGCTTGATTATTCTGTTTTTTCAGGCTCATCAAAACAACACTCCGACATTTGGACCGATTGAGAATCCAACTGAAAAATCAGACACTTAGAAAAACACAGCCGGCCCTTTGGCAGACAAACATTAAAAGATCATCCCTAGATTATTTATGAACTTGTTTATCACAAGTAAGTCTACAAGAACACCCAAGTTCTATATGATCAGTAAAATATTCAGAAGTCAGTTCAGGATAAAAACTCATCTGGAGTCTTTTATAAAACGATAAGGACAGAGGCAGACGTCACGCAGCAGCTGTCTGCTGTTGTTTTATTTTTCTGCCAGGCAGCATAAGTACGTTTTTCTCCTTTGACATTTGCATCCCACAAGGGAGACAGAGACGCAGAGAGGACAGGCAGAAACATGACCGAGCATAAGCCACAGTTACACCTGTTCAGCCAAACATGAAACAGTTCTGTAGTTTGAGGCTGCTTGAGTTGGTCCCTGCTGGATGTACATCATCCTCAGATAGACGCCTTCTGCTTCAGTCCCCTTAAGCAACTGTTGATGGTTTGGGACAAAGATTATTGTGGCGGATGCTCAGATGGAGCTTTGAGCTTACTTGAAGCCATGTTGATATTTTATGTGGCGTGAGACTGCGTCCTGAAATATTCAGCTTGTCAGTTTGTCCTGATTTTTTGCCCAGAGCCCTCACTCTCAGCACAGACACATCCACTGACTACCCCGAGGCAGGTTGTGGTGGGAAACAAGAACATTTGGCCAGGGGAGGACGTACGAGTGCAAGTGTGATATTATTTTGAGTGCGATGGGTGAGTCTGCTTTAGTCCCAAACAGACACTCTTCACAAAATAACAGAAGCAGATAATCGTCTCAAAGAATATACAGATTATATTTTCCCCTCAGTTACAGTTGCGTCCTCTTCTTCATCAAGCCGTCAGTAAGCCTACTCATTGGCAGCTCTAGAATTCAATTGATTTTCCAGTCTATTAGTAAAGGTCAAGTACTGAGAGAAACACAGTTGAGTGAAATGATCGATGACGTACTGTATCGACTGGGCTGTGGGGTGTTGACATGCGGCGGTGATAAATCAGCTTGAACACACACACATCACATCAGATCAATCGCTACATGAGTCAAAACTCTAAACTGCATTACGATGGTGTTCATTTTATTTCACAGGTCAGTTCATTGGAGAAATTCTCATTATCGCAATCATTTTTTTTAAACATTAATGTGAAATGGTGATGCTGGGCCCTCAAAAAACTGCCACATGAATCCGCGGGTCCTCCAGCTTTATGAAACTTTGTCACAGAGTTCAGTTCATTACCACCTCTCCTTTTTCAGTAAAAAAGCCATTGTACACTTTCGGCTTGGCACCAAACAGGCGTGCAGACACACTTAGGGGCAGTCTGGCAAACCTACTGGAGCATTTAGCAGCTAAAAAGCCCAGAAAAGTCCTCCTGGGAAATGGTTAAAAAAAAAAAAAAAGCAAAATCAGAGCAGAAGAGACAGAAACATGATTGCAAATTGCTAAATGTGGATAGTAAAAACTAAAAAACTAAAAATACTGTTTTGAAAGAATTAAAACAATTCCTGTTAAGTCAGAAACAGTGCTGAGCTGTCGTGATTATTAGGCTGAGAGCGTGCTCATCAAACCTCACAGGGGCAGATGCAGGCCCAGGGAAGAGGAAAAAAGACGTCAGCACGCTGAAAATTTAATGTGTGAAGGTCTTAGGTAAATATCACAGCTCCAACAGCTCCACCTACAATTAGGGTAATTTGCATTACGTAACATCCATTTTTAGTGCACACGGTTGTCTTTTGAATCGCTTTACATCAGCTCGACAAAGAGTGTGCAGGTTAAAAGGTTGCCTCGTTAAATTGCACGATGTTCACCGTGGGATCGACAGTGAATCCTTTATCCTTCCAAGATTTCTGTGAACATGTAGGATTTGCCTAATGGAGTAATTTGTCAAAATATGTAAGAGGGAGTCTTCAAATCATTCTCTTTGTCGCTGCATCAGCGGTGAGAATCCAACAAAGGATTATTTTGCTTTCACGTGTGGTAGAGTGCTGCTGGAGCTTATAGGGAAGAGAGACAATATTAGAGCACATGATTCAGTGTGTGTCTGTTTTCAGGCTGCACTAAACTACTGAATGTAGTTTGTTGTGTGGTGGCATCTGTGACTGTTGTGTGTTTGTGTGCGTGCATTTGTTGTGTGTCTGAGCGTGACAGAGAGAGAGAGAGAGAGAGAGAGAGAGCGAGCGAGAGAGAGAGAGAGAGAGAGAGAGAGAGAGAAAGAGGGAGAGGAAGAGAAAAAAAAAGACAGAAATTGGGTCAGTGATCTACATACCAACGTACAATGTTAACATCAAATTACTCTCCTCGTGGCTTTCTCATTTCTGCTTGTGTTTATCTCTTTATCTCTTTAGAAAAAAGTGCAGTTTTTAGACATCCCTCTTGCCTAATCTCATTCTCATTCCATGCAGCCTTTGTCAAATTAATCCCTATCCCTATACGCCCGCCCGCCCGCCGGCCCGTCTATCGGTAAATACATACACGCATGCATGTAAACATCAATGCACTGTGGCAGTAGCACACGAATAACACACCCAGTCATGTTTGTTGTGAGTTCTCTTCATAAAGGATGCTACAAGCTGACCTTATGACCTTAATCTCATCCCTGACTGCTTTAAGAGTGGTGTGCTGTTTTAAAATGAGCCGCAAAAAAGAATAAAATGCATAAACATGACGGATAAAAGTCAGCTGTTTATATGCAGTGCCTTCACATGCTGCCCTCTTCCCATCACTCCTTTTCATTTCATTTCCCTTCATTTAGCAGTCCTCTGGATTATGATAAAAAACATGGCAGGGATTTTCGAAGCAAGACTTAAAGGTATTATATATTTAAAAATAAGACCTCTCATTTTTTCTTTGTAAAGTTCGGGTAAAGCTATAAGCCAATCGATATTTACATTTTCAGCTCGTCTCTCATTTGTTTGCAAACGGTCCATTTTCAAAATACTAATTGCTTATTTCCATCTATCAAAAGCGCAAAGTTTTGACTGAAGCAGAAAATCCTTACCTTTGGTTCGAAAAGATGAAAAACAAGTAAATTATCAAAGTGTGTGTAGTCGGAGATTAATTTTCTGACGCCTAATCGTGTAATCATTTCAGCTTGCATTTCAATCACCTCAACAAACGAGTGATATTTATATCTGTCATTGCCAGAGTCGCTCGTGTGTTTTGTTGGCAGGACTCACTGGGACTTCTCTGTATGCACTTTTGCACACGTATAATGTAAAGGCATGTGTGACTGAGCTTATAATGTTGGTAGGCTTTCTGTTTTATTGCTGGGAGGGTGACTCAGAGAGGGATGCAGATCAAGCAAGAGGGCAGAGGGCTTGCATGTTCATTGGCTGCTCAAATCGGGCGGATGCGGGAGAGGAGGGGGAGGAAACGGAGGAGGAGGTGGGAGTTGAGGGGGCTCGTAACGCTGGTGATGAGAGGCTTTGTAGCAAAGTCATGTTTCATGTCAGAGCTGTAGGAGAACACGTCTGGTAATGTGCATCTGGGACATAAAAGATGGAGGAAGTTATATTCCTCTCTCTTCCTCTGTTGTCGCCCTCCTGCTGCTTTCCACTTTCAATTTCCTCATTGTCACCCATCATCTCGGGCTTATATACATAATCCTGCTGTTCATCCTGCAGCTGTCTCAGTCCATCCGTTTCCATGTTCACTTCTTCCCAGTTTGGTCTCTCTCTGTGTTGTCTTCACATTATTTTAGTCCTCCTTCCTTTTTCTCGCTTCACACCTGTTTGAAAGCAAGGTGCGCTCTCAGAGACAAGTGAGAACACAGGAAGCCTTTTATCTGTTTATTCTCCACTTTTTTTCACTTTGTGCCTTCTTATCTTCTCCTCCCACACTGCTCCACCAGCGCCAAGCATGCATAAATGCATCCATGCGCTCTTTCAGCACGTCAAGTTTAAGACATGCTACGCATTCTTGACAAGGTTATATAAACGAGGTCAGGGGTTTGCTGCCACTGATGCCCTCGCTCTCGTTCTCCAACTCCGAGGGTACTTTAAGGCTCCAGAAACATATGAAACTGCTGGGTCATGGTTTGTAGGTTTTTTTTTTGGGTGTGCCATTTGCACTCAGCAATACAAGAGGATGTCTGTCTGAGAATACACACGTACTCTACATTTAGCTTTCAGGCAAAGGGAACACATTTTGAACGATGCAGCCGACACTCCTTTAAACACTCACATGCCTCACACACTCGCAGTAAAAATGGCAGCAGACCAACCTGGAGGCTGTGGACTCAAAATCCTCATAAGTACGAGCACTTGAGGCTCAGGCTGGCAGCAGCATGAAGTCATGTGTCAGTCACCTTGACCTCTGCGGTCAGTTGACATTAACAACTGGCAGATTTCACAGATTTTTCCGCCATATAACACAGCCTGCAGGTTCAAATGGTATTTGTTTGTGTGTGTGTGTGTGTGTGTGTGTGTGTGTGTGTGTGTGTGTGTGTGTGTGTGTGTGTGTGTGTGTGTGTGTGTGTGTGTGTGTGTGTGTGTGTGTGTGTGTGTGTGTGTGCGCGTGCGAGAGACCAAGTAAAGACACAAACACACTGG
>VURO01018858.1:0-19418 GCA_015108175.1 Pelvicachromis taeniatus | reverse complement strand
GCATCGATGAATCTAATGATACATGTTACTGCTAAGCAGCTTAAATGAGTTTTGCATTTACGGAGGTTGGGTGTTTATCTCTGAGTGTGTGTCTACGTGGGGGGTGTCTGGATGAATTAAAGGGTAAAAACCAGCGTTAGTAAAAAAGTTGAAAACTTACGGTCGTTTTATGATCGGCCATTTCCACCTTACAAAGCCGGCAAACGACTGAATCACTTCCTGTTCGGTTAAAATATCCCCATACTGTAGAACTGCGTGTTCGGGGGGCGTGGTTTAAGTCGACATGTTACCGCTACTCGCTGCCGCCATGTGTTTTTTTTTTAAAGTGATGACGCATCGACGCAAATTTTTTACGTCGACGTATTTTACGCGATTACGTCGACGCGTTGTCCCAGCCCTAGGCCCAAAGCTGGCTGCAGTCCTTCACCACACTCCCTGCCAGGGAATCCTTTTGACTTGGCTCTCCGCAGAGTGCCAATTATGGGCACAGTGTGGTCTGACTTCTTTGCTGCCAGAAACCTGTTGCCCCCTCTGGTTTGTGTTGCACTAGTACAAAACGAGAATGAGGCTGTGTTGCAAAAACAGAAAAGAACAAAAAGCACCGGGATGCTTTGAGCTAGTTAGGGTTTTCAGTGGTTTACCAGAGTGATGTAATTGTGAAATTCTGTACTGGTAACCATTTAGATCCTAAGCACACCATATTTGAACATTTAACTAATTAAATATTATATCCATAAATGCCTGTTTTTTTTTCTGATGGGGCTCATATGTCATAGTCAACGCGGCCAATACAAATGTACAGTTGGCTTAAAGTGTCCCAACAACATCATCAACATCAACCTGAAACATCGATGCTTGAGGTGCTGTCGCTGCCATTTGTATAGACACATTTGCATTCTTTCTTTCTGTAGTTAAAAAGACATCTGTGAACACAGGAGTACGAGGCTTAGGGGGTGGACCGCCTAAAAAGATCTGACTTCACAGGTAGAAAACTCAGCTCTTCTCCGAAGAGTGCATGTCACAGCCGGGGGTAGACTCGTGCTCCTTTCTGTGGTTTAAGGTTGAGTCGGGATGAAATCTCCTTCCTGGACTGGGATGTGGATTTGATCTGAGCATTCGATTTAAAGAAAGTGGACCAGTTGTTCACTGCAGAGCAGAAGGGACTTTATTAACAGTGTTTATTTTTTATTTCTTAGCGCTACATTTTTTTTCTATATTCATGTAACTTTAGACTTTGTTTAAAGTTCTCAGAGTATCACACGTCCTTAAAAACAAAGTAGATCAAACCAAATATTACACTTTTTTAAGCAACCGTGCATCTTTATATTAAACTTGGTTCCACTAATCATGTGATCATGTGAGCAAAATGAATTTGCTTGACTTTAAATTGGCTGAGAATTGCTTCACATGTGGTTCATGCTGCAGATGCGCAAGAATTGTGATGAAGAAAAAAAGAAAAATCATAGGAGTGTAAATTTCAGACAGCTTTCAGAGATGAACCCTGACCCTCCAAACACAGGGTCAGACCACTGGCCTGTCTTCTGTAGACTGAGCGGAGAGATCGTTGCCCTCGTCTCAGCAGGCCTCAGGGGATGTTTTAAGTGGTGATGGAGTTCAGTTGGGCAAAAGCCACAAAGTTTCTCACTGTCCAGATGTTTGAATGTTTTCCCATGGTTTATACGGGATCTTGTGCTTTCAAAAGCTGTGCATACAGCTGACAGTGTATATACAGCTTTATCAACAGGGCATCACAAAGTCTGCGACACCGTCTTGAAATGTGAGGAAATGAAAAGGAGTCAGTAAGCGGTCTTCCTGACAAGACAAACTAGCACCGTAAACCCTGCAGCGCCCCATTCGTCACAGATCTTTTCTATTCCCAACTGACCTTGAAGCTGTCAGCGGTTAACAAAAGCTATTTGAGAAAACCTGAATTGAAATTGCACTTAAAATGCTAATGGCGACCTCTCTGAGGCCCCCTACAACTTTTGATATCCGAGATGGGAAGGCTTGGTTGGCTCTTTGCTGACAATGCAGACACACTAAACCAGAGTCAGTAAAAGCATTCCTCCCAAATCCTAAAGCAGGTCAAACCTTTCAATCAGCTTTAGATCCAAAAATGACATTTTAAGTCTCAAAATGGCGTCAGGCACAGCTGCATCAGTATAGGTGGGCTGAATGGTAAAATTCTAAGCACGGCTCAAAAGAGTGCACATCTGGTCAGTGTGGCTGATGGCTAATAGGTGAGATGTTTTACTAAATAGGGGTTTGGAAAGTGTGCGTGTGCGCACGTTCCGACAGGATGTCGGCTTTTTATTTGTTGAAAGAATCAGAATCAGATGTTTGAAGTCCAGGTGAAAGAGTAATTGTGAACGAGGAGATGATGAGGTTAAAGCCTCAGTTTGCACTGCGGAGGAATGCTGCACGCTGAGGGACAACCAGGATCCGTGTGCACAATCCGCCTAGCACACCGCCTTATCACAGACCTCTAATTTTAATTTGCACACAAATCAAATCATTCTCTCTGCTTTGCTTGCAGAACAAACATACACGCGTGTTCAGTTATGCACTGTGGCTGCATTGAAACGTCAACTTCCAACTGCTTCGGCCCCCAAAGCAGAAGGATTTACAGTTTGAAATGGTGTGCTTTTCCGAATGATGGATTTCCTCTTTGAAAAGGTTTTGCCTTTTTTTAAAACCTCCTTTGGCAGATTACGCACAAAACAGCGAGCCAGGATCAGACATGTCGGCACATGCCCACTGAAGGGACCCTCAAGGTGCCTCATTCTGATTTTATCAGCGTACACATCTGGTCAAACGACAGTCAGTGACCTCTGTCTGAGTTATTCTGAACCCGGAGGCCGCTGTGTCGTCCTGTGGCGACTATTTTTTTTCTTTCTCTTTTTAAAAAAATTTAGTTTACACTAAATGATTGATTGATTGTTTTAGAACCATAAATGTAATTATTAGTTTTGGTGTGTTTGCTTGTAATTTGGCCTCTAAATGCTAAATGCTAAATGCTAAACGCTATAGCCACTTTGGATTTGACACAGAGATAATATGTATAAGATCGATCAACAGTGTCTAAATGTTGAGATGTTCATGGTTCCCTAAAAGTGTTTCCCAGGCTTGAATGAAATCTCAGTCTTTATGTGTGTGAGTGTATATCTGTTAATGGTCTCATCCGCTGACTGATAAATCTGCTACAGAAGTCTGATTAGCTGCACAATGGAAGGCATTTTCATTGCCGTCCTGTTGCAGCTTGACTGGGTTCTCTGTTAGCGCAGATCCAAATAAATGCATCTTTTAGACCTCCGATAGCGAGCAGAATATTCCGACTGGTGTTTATGATGGTACAGACGAGGCTCAGATAAAATACCTCGTGTGTTTAGGCTCTCGACGCAGCCAACTGCTGACCCAGTTGATCTCCATCTCTCAGGGCAGTGGGGAGGCTTTGAACTGAGCGACAGAGCTCGCTCGTTAGTCACCAGGTGGTAAACCAAAGCATTTCTTCAAAGAATCAGAAACGCATCACATGTTGTCCAAAAACAGTCATTTTCGTCATTCCGTTTTTCACACATGGAAACTTTTTTTTTTTTTTTTTTGAGGGGGGGGGGATCAAAGCGCAGAGTTTCAGTTCGATGTCAGTACGTCAAAATCTGTGTCCACAGTGCATGTGCACGAACACTCATTGCTCTTTGTGTTCTTTGCTTTTCTTAAACACTTTAAATTATGCAGTGACTTTGCCAGTGTCGCCCAGGGTGATGGAAGAGTCCGCACAGACATGCCGGAGGCCCAGCTGTTGGTCCCCACAGTGCCACAAGTCATGACATCTAGCAGATGTCATGCAAGTTTGAAAAGTTTTGCGTTTTTTGGTAGTTTTTTTGCTTTAGTTTTTTTTTCCATCTTCAGGGATGATGCATAAATATCCATCAGTTCCAAAGTCTGCAGCAGACGTTTCATTTACCTCCACTGTGCAGGAGGAGAGGATTAACCTTGACAAGGTCAAAACCCCAGCAACACTTAAGATATAGAACAACTTTATTGCTTGACCACAGTTTTTTGTTTTGTTTTCCGACAGTCGCCCCTGTGGACTTTCTTAGTTTAGGAAGTTGTTGCCTTTGGTGTGCAGGGTTTCTTTTCTTACTCTCTGTTGCCTCGTGTTTTGCCTTTTTGCAGATGTTTTGGATTTAACACACTTTCCACATTTTCAAGTAATAAAATCACGTGTTTGTTTGTGGTCCCTTGAGGATCGCTGTTTTCCCCAGGTTTCTAGGAGAAAAAACATGGCTCGGTTAAAGCACACGTGGTACCTTCCCGGTTACATTTTTATGAAAGTTGTTCAATACATTTCTTTACAAATGGCATTGTGACTGATTCAGCTACAATTAGTGAAAGTACCCTTCCTGTATCACAAACATCCACAATTTGTCACTTACCAACCCCCCCCCGGTCTAACCCCTACTCTGCCATGCCCCCCCTTTAAACCTTTGCTGTTTTATGCTCACTGTGGCCTGACATTTTTTTCTCTCCCCTTAGAAGACAGTGGAGTCTCCCTGCTGCAGCTGATTGGAGATCCTCCTCCGAGTGAGATCACCCAAGTCTTCGGACCAGACAACACCCCCAGTTATGTCTTTGGACCGGATGCCAACACGGGCCAGTTGGCACGCGCCCACCTCCCGAACCCATTTTACAGAGACTTTTCCCTCATGTTCAACCTGAAACCCACCACTAATCAGGGCGGGGTCATCTTCTCCATCACGGATGCTCGGCAGAGCGTCATGCATGTGGGAGTTAAACTGTCAGCTGTGCAGGGCAGCAACCAAAATGTCATCCTGTACTACACCAAGCCCAAGTCAGCGCGGTCCTATGAGGCAGCCAGGTTCCTCGTGCCCTCCATGACAGGCACCTGGACCCGTTTTGCTCTCGCAGTGATGGACGACAAGGTGCTATTCTACTTCAGCTGTGACACAGACCCTCAGGTGGTGCACATCGAGAGGTCAACGGAGGACATGGAGCTGGAGAGTGGCGCTGGGGTGTTTGTTGGGCAGGCTGGAGGAGCCGATCCTGATAAGTTCCTGGTGTGTAAATAGGCTTTTACCTTTTTAAACTAAACAGTGATATAGTAAATGCACCATATTTATGTGTCGATTGTGCATCGAGTAAATCTGACTGTTGCATTCCTAAACTAAAGCTTCATACAACCACCATTAGCTTAGAGACCGGATTCCTGCTGCGGGAAGTCTTGGAAAGGTGCAGCTCAGTGTTTTGATTTTTCACGGCTGTTATTATCATGTGAAACCTTTTGGCTGAATAACTCTCATGTGATCCAATTGCTCAAATTGCCTACTCCAAACCAAAACATTAATGTCTGTATCACGTCACCATCATCTGTGGATTCTGCAAATAATTGGAAGACCTCACAGTAGTGATGTAATTAGTGCAAGTCGTTTGACTGGTGCACATCTCAGCGGTTGGCCACAACAGTTGCCGGCCTTAGCCGCTGGGGTTGCAGTAGTTCAACCATGGCTAATTACATGGAGAAAACAGCCAGTGATCATTTTTCATTCAGCCTCTGAGCGTGCAATTATTTTCAGTTTATCAACACAAAAAGCAAAAGAAGAACTCCATATAAGCACTGGGTAATTTGTAAGGGACAAAACTGAGTTGCTTAAGTTATTTTTCATACTCGAGAGCTCACTCAATCATCGAAGAGTGATTGTTTTATATCCATGTAATGCACTTACGCACTCTTTAGTAACAGTTGTGATTAAAATCGCTGAAAAGATTTATATCTTCGAGCCTTGAAAATGCAGCCCAACCCTTTTGGGTGAGGAACAATCTTTAATTTGTGCACTTTTGTTTTTGGCAAATAAAAATGGAAGCTTTTTAGATCCGAATTTCAACACGTAATAGACAAGACTCCAACCAAGCCTGACGGAGCCTCCTACGGGCCCCTGGAAACTGATCGAAAACATCATGAAATGGAAAAAAGAAAAACCCGATGTACCTAATATGGGCACTGTTTTCAGCTTCGTCCCAGACTGCTCTCAGACTTTTATACTGGAAGCTTTCTGGTTTTGCTCTGTTGTGGTATTGACCAATCATGTTTGAACAGTGCTTTGGGCACAGACATCAAAATACCCGAAATGTAATAGTGTGTACAAACATCAGTAGGCTTACATGATTCCTGACATCCAAAGTTTTAGCATTATTTCTGGTCAGAACTGACTAAAATGTTAGCATGGTGCCCGAGGACCGAGTTAGCTTAAGCATTTATATAATGCTGTCATCGTTTTGCTGTCTTCTCAAAGAAACATGGTAACAAGCATTTCAGGACCCCATAAAAAGGATCACACTCTCAGGGTTGTTAATATGAAATGAAACTCTCCCACCTTGACTTGTTTTAACTGATCTTGTAGCCGGTCTTTTAGGGACTTTAATAAATTGTGAAAATATATATGAAAAGGACGTCATCATCATCATCATCATCATACAGATACCGTCTACGAAAGCCACTGCTACTTCCTCTTTCAGCTGCTCCCCTTCATCATCAGCGGACCATCAGCCTTTATCTCACTCTACCCCTGTCACACCAACCCTCAGCATATCCTCCTTCACTACATCCATGAATCTTCCTTGTGGTCTTCCTCTTGTCCCCCTGCCTCGCAGCTCCATATTTGTCCAATACATCCATTTGCCAAAAGCATCTATTTAATAAAATTGTTACATAAATAATGACACAAGATAGAATTGAATTAAATATGTATTTCTTTTTCAAATGACTTCGTCCCATTTGGTTAAAACCCCTAAAATGAAGTCTCTAGCGATCTCCCAGTTGGAAAATCATCTCTCGCGTCCTCTCTCAGCTGTAACACCAGCTTCAGTCTTTTTTGCATATGTTGCTGAAAACCACGTTTTAACGCTGCTACACGCTGCTTCAGGTTTTTGGCACAAATCCCCTCAAAAATATTTCCTTGTGGTTGGATGTTGAAGCAGGAGGACATTTTCTCAACTGCTTATTATTAAAAGTTATGCTTAAGCAAATTTTTTTTATTATTAATCTGAGAACGCCCCCTCCCCATGTGTTATGTGTTGACCTGAGCCTGGCCCTAGGGCTCCTGAGGTCTTGTGAATTTAATTTCCTTAATCAAATCAAGACTTGGCAAGCTCTTACAAGCGTCTAAATATTTATATTTAGCTTTTTCAAATCAGACATTCCATTCTAAAATGGAATTTATTTATTTTAGAAGTTTTTTTAAATGACCCTTTTCTTATTATTCTTCATCAGAAAACACATGCTCTAGTGACAAGTTTTGGACCTTCTTGTGAACAAAATCTGAGATTTATCGTAAAGATCTGAAGCAGTAGAGATTAAAAGGGACGTCCACAGTATAGAAATGTTACTGAATAGGCCTTAAAGGTCTGCGGAGAGACTGGGTTAAAATGTCAACGAGCTCTTTATCTTCAAAGTTCTCTTAAAAAATCCATTTGACTCTTTTCTTGGGACATAAATGTCCTAAAGAAGAGTCGACTTCAAATAATGCCACGGCAGAGAGACCACCTCCACATCCACAGCTAATGGGCCTTTGATAGGCAGGAAGCTAGTAAAATGCTATCTGCGTGAGGGTGTGGGAACATGTATCAGATGGTGTGTTCGAGGCACAGATAGTTCTACTTCACAGACGGAGACATCAATAGCCCCTCTGATTTTGTGGAAGGGGGAATTCCCTGAGAAATATAATTAAATCAAAGCGCTGCTGAAAAGGGAAAAGCATACATGTTCTGGCAGCAGTACACGTTGTATATGTCAGAAGAAGAGCTGGTCTGTTCTTATTATCATCAAACATTGAAATATCACATTCATGTTTTGCAACAGGGTGTGATCGGTGAGCTGAGAGTGGTGGGAGATCCCTTTGCTGCCAAGAGGCACTGTGAGGAGGATGAAGATGACTCAGACATGGTGAGTAACAACTTATCACTGTATGACTCACTGCATGTGGCTGAACTCACTGGACATGGCATATACTCATCAGGAAAGTGTTTACAGAGGTAACGTTTCAGTGCCGTTTTCACAAAGACTTCACAAAGAATGCCAGTATAAGACATTGTGTATGGTGTGGATGTGCACCTCCAAGGAAAGGCGACATCTGGCGATAACCTTAAGATGGGCCTGCATACTAATCTGGCTTCGTGCACTCAAAGTTATGCATGGTGCAAAGTGCCATAAATATTGGTCAGAAACCAGGTTGAACTCATATTAGATAAACACAATACTACCAGCATTAGCTATGTGTGCACAATAGTGGCTACATACTGTAGTGGTTTACACATTTACGTTTAATCGATGGTGTTTGATCACTAAGGCCACCTGGTGTAGAAATCTGCCAAATCAAACATACGTCGCTACCTGTTGTGACCGCTCTTAAATAAGGAGGCAGCCGACAGTATGTTACGTGTACGTGATCAAATTTGACCGCGCTGCACAGTTCGCATTTGCACTTATTGTCATTTTGTAGCAACCTTTATAGTGCGGTCAGTATATCTTTAAAAAAAACAAACATTTTAAAGGTTGTTTGAAGATAATTCAACTTTATAAAAATAATCCAATCCGATGCATGTATAAGATCTGTGATAAAACATTTTAAGTCATTTTTAAGGCTCATTAGAAACGTCCTGGCTTTTAACCACTCTATGGAGCTAATGTAAGGTTAATTAGCTAACTAACTAGATAAAACTGTCTCTGGAGTAATTTTTGGAACTGCCAAACTGGCCTAAATTAACTAGATACATTATGTTAACATAGTCTGAAATCAGGTATTTTGTTCCATGATATCGTTTTTTAGTTATAGCCAGCAGCATAGGCAAGCAGAAGAATGGAACGCTAAATCACAGCCAATGCTAACGATTTATTTCAGCAGTTTTGTTGAAATAAATCCTTAAACTGGAATCAATAAAGGAAATAACAACAGCTAAATCGTGGCAGAGATGTCCTAAAGTAACACAAGTGACGCCATTTTTGCTTAAAGCCGATGCTTTAGTTCAGTATGCAACTTCACTCAAAACCAACAGTAAATCTGTGAGAGCTAAAAGTCTGAGAGCAGCCTTTGCACCGCTGACCCTGACCACCCAGACACAAACACAGGTGCGTCGCCGCAGCCCACCAGCAGCCTTAACTGTTATTTAGTAAAACATTCACAGCTGTTCTGCTCACCCAGACCACCAAAACCATGTCCTTACTGACAGAATAAAGTTTGTGACTTTACTGCTTGTTGTCATCAAATCGTTTAGATGTTGTTTGGATTAGATGGGGGAAATCACAGGTTTCCCATTTCAGGATGTGCCTTTTATCTCCAATGGCAACCTAACAGCTGTTTCCATGTTTTGTCAACACATCAAATACGCTGATATATCAAGAAAGGTTGAATTTAATGGGAGTTTACTGTATGAAAGCTTCTTACTGTAAATGAGTACAGCAAATACGTATGCCTTTGACTTAGCGGTGCTAATGCAGACATAAATTCTGTGTAACATGGAACCTAGCCAAGAAGGTAACACAAATACTAGATGTATGGCAGTAAACACAACAAAGGAGGCCACATACGCTGTGAGCTTGTGGTCTTAAACTATATATGCACACATATTTTATTAAAACTGTCCCATAGATCAGAACATTTCTGGGAATCTGACTTTGCACACGGTTAAAAGAACATTTTCAGGTTTATAACGGTCAGAGCACTGAATACAACCAAGAGCGTGGTCTTGTAAACGATAAAATGAAGTGTAAAAATGTATGATTGGTCTCCTCAGGCTTCAGGGGAAGGAAGCGGTTATGTGGAAACCAGACCCCCAAGACCAGGCACGGAAAAACACACATGGACGGTACGCAACAACTTCTGTGTATTGTCGATTTTCTTTATTTCCTGCGATGTTTTACCTTTTGTCACTTTGCTTTCTGTTTGATTGGCTGCACTTCTGTTTTGCTTATTCCTCTCGATGCACTGTTGTACACTTAATGGTTCGGGCCACTAATGAGTGTGCTTTAAAGTTGTGGATCAAACATGCACAAGGAAGCGTTATTACATGATGAGGATTCAAACCGCTGGTCACGGAAGACACGGACAGAGCGTGTGCAGCAGACTGTGCTTCTGTAAACTCAGTGTTGAATCTGATGTCTCAGATTACTCGATACAAGTGAGTGAGCGCTCATCCCTCTGTGGAAGATTAAAAACTGCTGATTTGATGTCTGGAACACGAGCTGCTTTTGTCGTATACATTTAGGCACAAAGAGCTTTTGCAAAGCGTTTGCTTTTGTCAGACTGTAAAGGAAATGACCTTCGTTAGAAACTATAGACTGTACTTCAAATATTTAACCTCACGTTATAAAATGTAAAGCAAATGTTAAAATACATCAAACCTATTTGTTTTTAATGGCCAGCCATTTAACTGATTAATTTATGGTTAGTTTAAAGTCTCATTTAATACATGATATTTATTTTCTAAGTTTTAGGGTAAAGTAATGATTAAAAAAAAGTATTGTTTAAGGCACGGCTACCTGGTGATTGACAGTGACCAGGTATGCTCTCTTCTGGAAACTTTAACTTGCCACGCAGGTATGTCAGCTGTTGGCAAACCAGATTTTAAAGGTTGGATTTTTATTTCTTCCATCTCTTTATCAATGATGGTTTCACTTTACTAGCGGACAGCTGTCTTGACCTTTTTTTAAACGTTCACTCACAGCTAACCGGGTAGCCCGGGCGCTTCCTGTCGTGTCAGGCTGGCTAGCTTGCCGAGCGGCTGTTGCGGTGGTGCTCATTCATCCTGGTCTTGTGGTCAGATGAACTCCAACTCGAGTGTCTTTGTTGACAGCTGGCCAAGACACAAGAATCCCTGTTGTCCTCTTGAGATCTGCCGCAACACAGCGGAGCAGAACAAGGACTGCAAACTGCAAACCAAGACCATCCAGCTGGGGTCTGCTCATGTGATGAGAGTCTCTCTGTTGAGGCAGCTCATTCTATTAATCCATCATCTGATGTTTTTGGAGTGGAGCAGCATGCCTCTTATGGTCTGTCTAATTTAGCATGAACCAACCGGAGGCTTCAGAACCATTAGTCTCAGGTTAGGGACCAAATCTACTTCAAATGATCCCGTTTGTGTTTATTGGTGTCCTAATACTAAGTAATGCTTGCAATGCAACAACACAAGTTCTGAGCTGTTAATAGTTCTCTGTTCTTATCTGGCATAAGTGGTACGCTTTGTGTATGTAGAGTTATTGCTGGTTCAACTAGTAACATGAATCAAACTAGTTTCTTTATCGCTGTGCTATTCACGCACACATTTCCTCACATTTCCATTGCTGGCTTCACTCACGCTCATGTTCGTCTGTGCATCACCTCCAACTACCGTTTGGTGACTTCCATCATCTCCCTTTTTGTCACTTTATCTTCAACCTCTTTGTCTTTCTGTCTTCCTCTGTCTGGTTTCTGTCTCGCTCACTCTCATAGATTTCCACAGTCACCCACTCACATCTTCCCACCCTCACAGATAGCCACGCAGGCTGAAAACTAGCACAGTCCTCCACCCTGCGCCGCCATGCGCTGTGCTCGCACGCACGCATGCATGCACTCCCACTCGCAATTATAGTGAACGAGTGAGTTCGAAAAACCAGATGTCAATTTGGACTCAATCTGATCCAAGTTAGAGGCCCCCGGCCTCAAGGCTTTGTTATTCTGACTGGTTTCTCAATCAAACGTGTGTGCAGGAACTGACAGGGGTGGAGAGAAAGTCGGAGAGGGCAGGTACCTCCAGTCGGAAGTATCTTCATCATTACAGGCCTACATTCACTGCCTCAGTGCCTCGCAGCATTTACAGGGTTTTTTTTCCCCATCTTCACAGACTTTTACTAGCATCATATAATATACAACGCAATTTAAAAGACAACAGCTGGCATTTAATCCCCGCATGCTAGTGTTTTCCATCTGATGATGATGATCTGTTCACACAAAGTATAACTTACACTCTGCACAATTGTCCAAGTGGTGCAATTTAGGCAAGTCTGGGCAAGGACATGTTAGAGAGGGAGAGTTGTCTAAGTGAGACTTTCCATTTTGTCATGCTGGAATTCACGGTGATAGATGGCAGAGTGAGGCAGTCATCCTTAACGGTGTCACAGCTGGGGGTGAAGTGTCCCCCCTTCAGCATGAAACCCAAAGAGTGTAATACTCGAATAGTTTCTTCGTCGGAGGATTTTATCAATCGTAAATGTAAACAAGTGCACACTTCTCTCTAAAGTTCATGAGGGGACTGAGTTCCTGGGTTTATCGCTACATGTTTCTACCATTTCAAGTATCTTGGATATGAAAACACGCAAATAAACTTTGAATTGTTCAGCAATGAAACTGCGAACCTGTGAAAACACCATTTTATACTCAGAAGGGAGAAAACGGTGAACATTCACACCGATACACCGAATGAACCCAATTCATGTATTTAGATTAAACGGTGACGATAAAAATCTGCAGAGATCGGTGTTGTGAAATGAGCTGTTACTCCAATGGTGCTGCCTTTCTAGATAACTGCTGAAGAAATCCCCTTTTTCATCGTACCTGAAACCGTGTCGCACATTTAGTTTGCAGTTGGGTTTTTAATGAGACGCAGCACCGTTTCACTGTTTTGGTGAATTGTTTCTATTTAGATCATTTCTTCTTCTTTTTCTTTCTAATTCTGATTCTTCTGTTACCCAACACCCTGTTTGTTGCCTTTTCTAAACACACGGGCTGTTTTCCCTTTGTCCTCAGGCCAACCACAAATATGTGCACATTTCAAGAAGTTTCTCTGTGATTCTTTAGAGCGCTTTCACAGAAAAGAAAGAGGGAGGAAAAAAAGAGGCTGAACTGCTGTGGAGGTGGGATATGCTCGTTGCTGAGGGAGCTGCATACCTGCTCTTAGAGTCAGGGGGTTGTGTGGTTCAAATCCATCAACACTATGTTCTAAATAAGCCTCCCACCCGACATCCCCCGCTATGATGGATCGGTGAAGATGAAGTACGGTATTCTCCATCACGTTGATGCAATTTCGAAGAGTCAATAATGCTCCAGCCAGATTCTTGGCATAGTCAGTGCTGTGAAGCACAGGGGGAAGGAGTTTGTCCCACATAGGAAACTGGTTAATTATCAACAGTGGCATCACTCTTGCCCTTTAGCTCCCCCCCCTCTTACATTCTTCAGCCCGCTCCCCTCTCCAATTCCTCAGGTGACCATCTGAGGTGTGTCACCGCTGAAGAATGAGCCAAAGAGAGGGAGTATTTGCATTATTTCCTGTTGCTTTGGGAACATTTCTGACCTCGCCTCACCTGACCTTTAATTGTTCCTGTTGCGTCTCTAAGGCCCGCTGATTTTAGTAACACAAGGTTGTCGGCAGACTGCATGCTGTCTTTCCTTGGTCCAAAAAAACCCTGCTCATAACGTTTCTACTGAAAAGACAAAAAGAAAGACATAATGAGTCTAATTAAGCTCGTTTGTGAGCATTTTTCTCTTGTCAATCCTTTGAATTTAATGACTGCATGAAGTGTAGAATTCATGGACAACAGCAAATTCTAAGCCTTTATTGCTCCCGCCTTCAGTTGTAGCTTAATTGTGGGTCTCTCTGTCTTCAGGTCTGAACTGAAAAGTCTGATCTTTCTGAGGCTGAGATCGGGTGACTGACTTGGCCGTCAAAAATATCTGATTTTTTTTGTCTTGAGAAACTCTTGAGTTGCTTTGGCAGCAAAGCTTTAGATCATTTTCCGTTTGCACTGTGAAGCTCTGTCTCGGCTAAGCAGAGAGTATAGCTCCGCACACTTCACAATTTACCCTTCATAGACATACAGACCCATGCCATAACACTACCTCCAGCCTCTCTAACAGAAAATCATGGATCATGAGCTGTTTCTCTTGTTCTTCATGCTTTTCTCTGCTTATCATTATGATAAGAGATTATGTTTTCAAAGTCTGATCTAATGTTCCTGTTCTTGAGTGTAACCACTGATTTGACCCTTTGTTCTCTGTATTTCTATTATAGATGTGCATTTTAGTTGGAGTTGTTTTTCTTAACGATGGAAATAATTCTGCGATCACTCACTTTGCTTGTGTTCGGTGGTCTTTCGGGCCTTTTGGTACTTTAGTTCAGTAACACCAGATTGTTGATTCGGCCAATTTCTAAACGGTTAATACAACACCTTTTTTAAATGCTTTGATTTAGAGCTGAACATCTGCAGAAACAAAACTACACAAGCTGTGTTTTTGTCCATCAAGTTATGGACCTAACTGTGTTGTTCTCGTGCTAATCAAACAGTGTTCGCACAACATTTTTCTATAAATACCAAACCAATAAGGCAGCAGCAACAGCATGACTGAACACACTGAGCCAGTTCGGTGTGATAGGCTGTGGGTTGTGTTCCTCGTCAGCAGAGGTCTGTTACAGAACCCAGAGATGTCTGACAGCGATTAACACAAAAACGGCAATTACTGTCGACTTGACAACAAAAGCAGTTTGCCAGTAAAAGAAAGAAAATCTGGTACTGCTTCTCTAACTTGGAAAGCACATGTTGACTCAGCTATGCTTTTCAAAAGGGTCGGTGTAGAGCTGGGAAACAGTTTTGTTAGTTATTAAGTGAGCTTTGGCTGCACAGTCTGTAAACATTAATGCAGACGAATGGCACAGCAGGACCGAAACATGACTCATTATGGTTGAGGTTGTTTGGCATCAAAGTAACAAGGATAAGTTTTTCCCAGGCTGCAGGATTATTTCCTGGGCTCTTCTGTGGATGGAGGGAAACCGAGCCATAAAATCTAGTGCAAGATCAGCGCAGCTTCCAGTAAATGCCACCTCCTGCCCTTTTTAAATATGCATCTCTGTCTGTCATGTGATTATTTTTCTGCAGACGGCTCGTCCAACTTTGAGGCCCATTCCGCACCCACCAATGACGAGGAGTGATGAGACTGGTGAGTTTATGTGGCACTCGACTAAGATTTATTCATTTTCAGTTCATCTTTTCATGCAAGCCCGCTGTTTTCACAGATTCTTTTGAATCAGCCCCCAGCGAATGTCAGTGTCTTTAATAAATTTATCATTTTACTTTCAAATATGGAAAATAAACTCTACACTTCCACATGCTGACACAAGCTCACCTGCTGGGTATTACTAGAGGAGTTGGCGCCACATGTTGCCGCTGAGGTCATATTTGTTAAACGTGCATAGCTGAACCAGCCCGGACTTGTTATGAAAAGATTTGCTGACAAATGTCTCCATCTAGCTGCCAACAGAAGTAATGCAGGCTGGATTATTTCTCATTTGAACAACAAAAATTTAATTTCACACGTTTTTTTTAAAAATGCTTTTATGATGAATTTATATGAGAATGTATTCAGAACAATGTATTCTCACATCCTGCTAGTATAAATAATAATTTGACACTTTAAAGACTTAACCTATACCATTAGTGATATGTGTACTAATTATTATGGTGGAAAGAGGAAACCATCAAAGGTCACAGTATTGATCAGTTGTGCGTAAAAGATGGCTACAGCCAACCTGATGATGGTTTCTTTTCTGTTTTTAAGAGTCAGGAGTAATGATAATGATAACAGTAATGATATTTGAGAGAGAAACAAGAGCTAATCTGTTAGCCAAACTTTGATTATACACTGTTAAGGATACAGTCTCAGTGGATGGAACCACGTGCTCACCATCTGATGACAGAATTTACATTACTTGAACCCCAGTTGATCTGACTCTGAGGTGTAGAAAGTGTAATCAAGGCCATAGACTACATGTGCACAGTCCAAAGACACACTTCAAAGTAATGCAGAGTAAGAGACTAATAAAATAGGACAGCTTCACTCATCAAACCTAAAGCACAAACTGTTTAAGGTCTATATCTCACAGCAAACATATCATTTTCAAATTGCTCTAAAAGGCACCAACAGTACATGCTGCCCTCTAAAGGTGTTTTTCTGTAGTGTGCTACAATACATTACATCAGTTCAACCAAAAGGTGTAAGTAAGTAAGTAAGACTTTATTTATAAAGCGCCTTTCAAGGTAGAGACCACAAAGCACTTTACATGAGAATATAAAACTGTACAACAGATGATGGGATTATTAAACACTGTGTACTCTCACTGCAGTACTACCCAAGCCTACCTGTCCTTGCATTTTCAGGTAGGCTGCACATCAGTGCATGTCCAAGCATTATGTTACTAATGGCTCTGGTTTGAACTCACGTTTGATGTTGGACAAAACGCTAACAAGACTTTTCCTACAGGACAAAACAAGTGTTTGCCATCAGAGCTTAATGGACAAAATGTTTGGCTTGTGTCCCAAAGCTCCTTTGTAGCCGACTCAAGGAAGTCTGTAAACTTCATTTACACTGTCTTTTATATTGTGTTCAGCAAGCGACTCCCAGTACGTTTCACTTTCTGTGGAGTCCAGCTCCGCCCTTCACGGGCCACAAGGTGGGTTGGAGGGAGTTTAAAACCGCAGACAAAGCATCTCTTCTGCTATCTGCTGAGGTGTTGTTATGGCATGTGTAGCTTGATAGCTATACAAGGACTTAACATGCATGCACGTATGCATGCACCTAATCCAAAAGCATAAATGCATGCATGCATTTATGCTTTTGAATTAGGTAGGGAGAGAAGTGCGCTCTTCTACAGAGATCTCTGATGTTGTTCCTGGAGCCACTCGCCTAGCTTGGGTGTCACCGCACCTAGTGCTCCGATTACCACTGGGACCTTCACCACTGCTTAGCATACAGCCTCAGGGTGAAAAACCCTCAACCGCATGACCATGGTTGGCATGGTCATGACTCTTGCTCTGTCTCCAGCTGCATCTAGTACATCTTCTGAGCACTCAACCGTCTTCTATCGCACTTGGTAATCTCGGGTGGACATGGGGTGATGATATCTTCCCCCAACCTATAGTCCTGGCTCCCCCTTGCCGTAGCATGTGTGTTGTCAATTTGAGAGCAGTCCCATCTCCCGTTGAAATGAAATAGCTACTCGTCCGGATACAAACGTCCCAGAGGCGTGTAGTCTTAGCACTACGCTATCCAGCTGAGATTGATAGCAATGGATAGAGTTTTATTTATTTTTTCTTAACTTAGAGAACTGAAGAACTGTGCAGGAATAGTTTGTTTGCTTGGGCTGCTGATGCTGTTTCCTGTGGCATAATTTTTTTCCATGCTGATTTATCCTTTGCCTAATTTTTACATTTTTTTCTTAAACCTGTAAAATTGAAGATGTTCTTGCAGTGGACATCATTTTGCTGTGCATGTAAGCACCGTTATAAGTGAGCAGCTTCACACTCAAACTGAGAACGGCTGGAGGTCAAACCCAGTCACATGTAAATGTTATCATGGTATCTGTGCATGTGGGTGTGGGCCACCATTAAACCTTTACATGGCTGAAAATTATGGCTGTGCACACACACAGATTCGTGCTCCATCAGGTAAAAAGTCGTTTTCTTTTACCCCTTCCTTCTCTTCTTTTGGGAGCAGGAAATCTCGTGTTTATTGTTTGGGATGTGGGACACAGTCGTTATTCATTTTTGAGAGGTTTTCATGAGGATATTAATGACTCTCCCCTCTGCTGTTGTTTTCTCGGGCCAGTCAAGGCTAAAGGAGAGAAGGGCGACAAAGGGGACAGAGGAGAGAAGGGAGAGAGGGGTCCAGCTGGGCCGAAGGGAGACACAAGCTCTGGCTCATGGAGTGGATCCCAAGGAGAAAAGGTTTGGACTCAAAAACATGTTTTAGCCTTTATAGTAGTTTAAAATTGTTATTTTCACATTGGCTTATAAACTTGTCTTTTGTAACCATCTGTTGATGTCAGCTTTGTTAGTTGTAAAAATGTTTGTCCACGTTTTAAGAGGTCAAATTAAATGAAAACGCTCTCACAGCCTCACTCTATGTGCTATATCAATGAACAATCATTGATGAATGAGCATACAGTAGTGTATCGTTTCCTTATGTTAACATAAACTGTTACTAAGAGCCACACTTTAAGAACCTTACCATTGGTTGGAAAAACTAAGAGTAGCAGTGACGATGTGGTTAAAAAAAAAAAAATACCCTGAGTGAACACTAGAGGGAGCAGCAAATTCTAACAGAATATCAACACATTACTGACAGTATTGTATATTGGTCTGTTTGTGCTGTTTGCAAACTAATGTACTTTATTACATTGAAAAAAGTAATATATTGGGGTGCCAGATGTTGATATGCCGAAAAATAGCTCATTGCTCTGTGTTTGCCAGGCAATGTGATGTCATAATATGTAACATAATTAAATGTTTGTG
This sequence comes from Pelvicachromis taeniatus, assembly GCA_015108175.1. Taxonomy (NCBI): domain Eukaryota; kingdom Metazoa; phylum Chordata; class Actinopteri; order Cichliformes; family Cichlidae; genus Pelvicachromis; species Pelvicachromis taeniatus. The sequence goes on along the minus strand of VURO01018858.1, from coordinate 1,090 downwards.
AATATAAATAAAATGTTAAGATGTTGGTAAAAATAAAATGACAGGATGTTTTTTAAAAGGTGCTCTAGGCTAAAATTTCCCGTTTTTAGCATCCAAGTGGTTGCCAGGCATCATGGTGATGTAATAATGTCCGACATAGATGAGAACCTTCTAGTTTGCTTAACATCTGATAGTCTAGATCATGGGTCTCAAACTCGCGGCCCATATATTGACATAAAGAAAGGCATGCAATTTGATCATTTTTTTGTTAGGGAGGATTTGTTTATTGTTGAGTATTGTTGAGTACAACATAAGTTGAAATGATTTAATATGAAGGCAATATGAGCAGAGAGTACAAACGTGTTAAGGGATTGGCTGTGTTAGTTCAGTGAAAGAGTCAAAAACTAATGTGTACACTTATTTATTTTATTAAATATGAACAAAATTATAGCAGAAGTGCTGCAATGTGTCTGGCCAGAAAGAGTGCACCAATTTGTTTATTTGGTAGTTCAATGAAAGGCTTCAGTTAGTTAAGAGTGAGGGAAAGAAATGTGTTCATGTTTGCTGATTTTGTCTTGTTCTACAATATTTGAAATGAAGCAAACAAAACAATAGATTTTCAGAAATATTTGTGGGTGTTTTGTTTGTTTTTTGTACCACTTGAACACTAAAGTGGCCCTCACGTGAAATGACAGTGCCAGCAGTGGCCCACAGCTTTTTTAAGTTTGAGATCCCTGGTCCAGATAGTTTTCAGGCCAAGAAACAAACACACTGACAGACAGCTTTCATCTTATTCTCAAAGAAAATTCAATTCAGTTCAATTTTATTTATATAGCGCCAAATCACAACAACAGTCGCCTCAAGGCGCTTTACATTGTAAGGTAGACCCTACAATAATACATACAGTGAAAAACCCAACAATCATATGACCCCCTATGAGCAAGCACTTTGGCGACAGTGGGAAGGAAAAACTCCCTTTTAACAGGAAGAAACCTCCGGCAGAACCAGGCTCAGGGAGGGGCGGGGCCATCTGCTGGGGTGAAAGAAGGAAGACAGGATAGAGACATGCTGTGGAAGAGAGCCAGAGATTAATAACAAGTATGGTTGATGC
>VURO01018854.1:31103-49500 GCA_015108175.1 Pelvicachromis taeniatus | reverse complement strand
ATATATATATATATATATATATGTGTGTGTGTGTGTTTTCCAGTTATGATGCACTGGAGGTGTTTTCTGCTCGCCTCATTCTTTGAAATAACAATGCATAAAAGCATTGATCTAAAATGTAGCATAAGCCGGTGCTTCCAGTGTACATAAACTCAATACTCAGCAGAGAGCAATTGTACAAATTCCCAAAATGGATCATTCATAATCAACTTCAGTGAATTAGTTGTGACTGAAGTTGACAGGGCTGCGGAGAGATGGTGGACAACATGGGGTTTTAAATGCCATGCTCAGCGCCAAGTGTGAATAGTCGCTCTGTATGCATTTTTCACTCCAGCATGTGCCATGTTCAGTATATGACACTCACGCTGATTTACTACACTCTCCCAGCTAAATAATTTACAGGGATATGGCTCTGTGTGCTTTTAATGGTTGTTGTATAGACCTGGTTGCCTTTAAAATGTTCCACAGGCAAGCTGCCATATGCATGGATGGATGGGAGACCTCTCAGCACTGATTAATAAGCTGCTCGGTACTTCACTCCAAACAGGGTGTCAGGAAACACTGCGTAACCAGAAGCAGCCGAGACGCAGCTCAATGTGCCGTGTGCTTTATATGCATTCGTGAATAGAGCTCAATCCGGGGCTCCACAGGTAATACGCGTGATGTGATGAATTGCATGTAAAAAAAAAAAAAAAATAGAGTTATTCTACATTTTGATGTGTGATATAGCCTCACCATTCACAATGGGAGCTGAATAATGAAAAATGAATGGGTCGGGTTTTTTTTTTTTTCTGTGTTTGCTGGTCTAAATGCCAGTTCAAAGAAACGTGCTGTTGGTTCTTTGTAGAAGGTCCGCCTATTGGTCTGCAACCAAAGCCAGAGAGCATTATTCATTACTATGTCATTTTAAGTTCATTTCATGGATGCTGCAAATCAAACGCTATTGTTCTTTTAGATATTATTCTCTGTTAATGTTTAATGTCTCGCTAGCTGTGCACTGAATTTGAGCAGATTCTTTAGGATGAAGAGAGCTGATATGCGAGCTATTTGTCATCCGGGTGTTTACTTTGGAGCACCTGTTGATTATGCTTTCTGATCTGAGCCACCCATTCTTTTGATGAGTGCACACTTGTTTCAACTCACGGTTGGCATTGGCATTAATTTACTGTTGGATAGTGGTTTGTTTAAGTTTTAAGTGTCTTTTGTTGGTAGTTAACTGGGCTCTGGTGATGTTACTTAAGTTGTTTAAAGAAGTCATCAGAATGGCAAAAAAGTTAGTTCAGTTTAATACAAGTCAGCACTAACCCGAGACTTTATAGGAGTTAAATTTTAGTCAGTGGCCTAATGTGAGTCTCTCAGGAATACTGTGACATAAAAATGTTTGAGAACTAGCGCATTAGACAATGCAAAACTGCAGGGAGGCAGCCAGCATTTTCCAGTTCAGAGCTCAGCACAGCCCAGCATGCTTTCGACAGGTTGAGTGCCTACATGCTTTCACTCTGGAACGAACAAACAATATCCCCTTGTTCCTGGCAAAAAAGAAAGAGAATCAATGTGACAGCTGTGAACAAATATGAAGATGATGACAAAGTCAGCCATGTGAAATACAATTTTTTTTCCCTCCTCAAATCGCGTGAACTTCAAAGCTGTAATTGCTAATTTGATCCACGAGCTGTTTGGTACAGTGTCTCATGCTAAAGTGCTGTATTGTCAGTCAGCGCGTCGGTTAAAAGTTTGAAATGATCACATGTAAAGAGAGAGAGCATAGCACGTATCCTTCTGACGTTACCGAGACCGGAAAACTGCTTTAAATTAATAATAATTAGCGCTGCAACCCTCAGTCATCTCTTTAATCATATATGCATCTCTTCTGAGTGAGCACCATGGAAAAAAATTATCTATAACATTTATGTCAACATACAGTAACTGTCTATATAAAGTTTAAAGTATTTAAGATGCATTGAATCCCACAGTCTGCCGTCATGTGACATTTGAAAAGCAAAATCTTGTCAATAGGTTTCATTTACGTTTGAGTACTTTTCCCCAAAATGAAATATACACACACAATAATGCCAGCTCACACTTGACACTCTCTTGTCTCTCCCTCTCTCTCTCACACACAAACACACATAAGCTTGTAATAAGCAACCAACAGCAATGCATGTTGCTCGTTCTGTCTTTCTTGATTACCTCCTAGTTCCTCTCAACAGCTCTTTGACTCCGTTTGGCACAAATCCACATTAAAATCCAAATGAGCGCTGCACCCTTTCCACACATCGCAGAGCCAACACACAGTTGTCCTCTGTGTTTTCTGTGTGGCACGTAATGGTTCATCCATCTCATCTGTTCAGCTAAATGTGCTTGTTGAAAACTATCTGAGACCGGGCTCTGCCACAGATTTCATTTCCATACACACTGTGTACTGTGAGCTTTTTAGCTTTTCTGGTCGCTGAGTATCTTTGGAATGAAATCTGGCTTTTGGCCACAAAAAGTCTGTCGTTTGAGTATCACATGGTTAGTGGTGCTTCCTACGGCTATATTTATGTACTCTAACTGTATCCCCTTTCATTGAAACCTAACCAGTGGGTGATTTGTCTCCATAAGAGAGTGCCATTTACAAGCAGCCATGCTGGGGTGGGACCCCAACCAGAGGACTTGTTAATAGCACACATCCACTTCTCACCAGATGCTGTCCAGAATAAACCAACATATACTGAGAGAGATGTCGAAACCAATTTTCTATGAATGGTGGACCACAGCGTTAAACTTTCAAGGAGTTTGAATGTAACTTACCCAGCTGGCACCATTATAAACTAGGTAGGAGTGAAGAAGTGCAGTTGAGTACTGGGGATATTTTTGTTACTTTTATTACTGTATTGTAAACACCTAATCATTTTTTTAAATGTAATTTTATACATTTACATCTAGGTTTGCTGAATAAGAAGTTACCAAGCTCGCTATAAACATTGTAGAATTAGTTAACCAATTCCTATTAGTTATAATTAGACTTTCTGTTGTTGTACCATTGTGGTTGTGGTCCCACATTAGCAACAATCTTATGAAGCATATATTAATTAAAATAAACATACAAAATGGCAGATCATAGCTTTAGAAATGGTTATTAATGATCTATCTACTCTGTGTTTTACGCTGGCTTGCCAAAAACAATAAATGTACAGTCCAGGAAGTCATTAGCTCAACATTAGTGGATTTTAAACACAGGCTCGAGAGAATTTACTTGACTGTTTTCTTACTTTCTCTTTATCAATTATTCTTTGATAGTTCTTAATGATTTTCTCTGATCTGTTAATCATTAAAGTTTTGAATGTAATTTTTATGCTGGAGATTGTGATTATGAAGCACTTTGGAATTGCTATCATGTATTAGTACTTATACTTGACTTTAATATTTGTATTCCACTGTAGTGTGCAGCTCTAATGTATTTTCATATACAATACAGTGCAAATGTTTTAAGCCACACGCCATTCTTTACATTTTGGTGATTATCCAGAACACCTATCTGGAGACCATCTGACTGGCAACAGCTTCATTTGTCGGCTTGACAATGATCCCAAACAAACTGCCAGCGGTGGAAAAGCACATCTGGATAGGAAAAACACACAGTGGTACAGTATCGGTCATGGTTTGACCTCCCCACTGACGGACACCAACATTATTAAAACCAGTGTGGGATCATCTTCACGGAGAGTGAAATAAAAGGCAGTCAACATCCAAAGAACAGCTTCCTGAAGACTACTAGGAGAAATGACAAGAAAGCTTGCAAAAATAAACTCTATTCTATTTCCACGGATGTTTGCATGTTTCAATAAATCACTGCACATTTTCCGTTTTCACAGTAAAATATACAGAAAAGAGGGGTGGTTCAAGACTTTTGCACAGTACTGTAAAAGCCAAAGCAGCACAAGTTCAAGATTTGATTAATCTTTGACGCATACATGAGAACTCAGTAGATGAGTTTTGTTTCAAGGATGACTAATTTCTTTTGGAGGATACAAACTGTAAATTGGAAGCTTTTTAGATTTGACAAGGCCACAGAGGGCAACTTCACATAGACTCTATAGATACCACTTCTCACTACCTGGATAAATTTGGAAAGTCTCACTCTCTTGATGTAATTGCCTTCCATTCATAAAAAAAAAAAGATTGATTGAAAATCAGATCTGTGGTTATGGGCCCCGATGACAGCGAAAGAAAAATGCAGAATTTACTGTCTGCTTTTACAGCCGGATTTCAGGAATAATTGTTGCGGGACATGACGGTGAGTTAGCAGTTATAAACCTGTCCTACATATAAATTACCTAATCAGGAGATCCCAGTGGTTATATAAATTGAGCCACTCATTCCTCTTCAATGGCCTGTGTGTGCATATAAAACCACAACGACCATCATATACTTCACAGGAAAAGGGGGCAGCCGTTGCTGTTTACAGAGTTAGGGGGAAATGGATGACTTTTTGCATGCTCAATCAACTGTGAAATGTCCATTTAATCATCCCTAGAAACCCCCCTGGTTTATTTGTGCTGCAGCACAGATTTACATTTCCAAACATCCCCCATATTAATCATTACTTCATCACGCCCTCTAACTGACAAGAAGCATAAACCACCTCAGTGTACTGCCTTGTCGACTAATGTGTGTACGTTTCTGTCTAGGAGCATGCGTGTGCGCCTATTTGTGTATATGCGACACCCTGAATGTGTATGTGCATGTGTTGGAGGGTGGTTTGGAGTGAGGGAAAAACCTGCCCTTTGATTCACTCACCACTCACTGTGCCCAGCAGAAATATTGAGTTTTAGTGGCACGATTGCATTTTTTTTCCCTCTTTTTTTTTGGGTCTGCTGAGGTTTTATAAAATACAACTTTTCAGGCTGGGGAAGCCAAATGGGAGTCACTCATATGAACATTTTTTTTTTAAACTTCACGCAAGGAAATCAGAGTGACTGGTGTTATTTTCGGGAAGCAACGTCGAAGAAAACACACGACTTAAAAATGTCACATGGTATCCTAGATTTTGTTTTTCTTTTTAAATGTGGAGTAGTTTTAAAAATAGCAGGTTGGCTTTTGCATACAGCATTGTGAGTCTTACGATGGCAGGAGAAAATGTTGAGGTCAAATTTGACTTTGTTGCAAGAGATTGCATGCTAGACCATCGTCAGCAGCAGACAGCTTGAGTGATTTACACGTACTGTAGTGCAGCAGGAGTTGGCAGAGCCTCTCTACCTACTGCCTTAATGAAATTCAGGATGTTTCACCATCAACAATGAATCCTTCACAAAAGAGAGAAGTATGAGTTTATCACCCAGGATGAGAAGCATGTTACATTTGCCACTTTAAAGAAGATGAATGGGTCACTCAGCCATTTACATTCTCATACATTTTTATGACTCCGCCATGAAGTGGATTTGATCTATTGGTAACAAGATAAATGATGGGCATAAAGCTTTGGCAGTTCTGACTTTAAACAATCTTTCATTTGATGCCAGTCTTTTACTTTTACATGACGAACTGTCTGTCTTCACAACCTTGTGCTCAAATAGCTAAGACGGAGAAGATGGCAAGATTTCTTATTTCCTGACAAGCACACTCGCACGCACACATAGACACACAAAAACAGTTTTAACCCCACACATTTTGTATGTTGCATGTATGTGCTCTTCTTGAGAAAGACAAGGTTGACCTCCGAGGCGCACAAAGGGATGTTTTGTTCGATGGAGACGTTCAGCCAACCAAAGGAGTTTGCCATGCAGCATGAAAAGCAGTTGAAAGCTTCACTTTGCTGTTTCCAGCTCCTTTCAACGTTTTTTTTTTCCCTTCTGGAATGACGCTTGTATGTGTATATTTGAACATGGAATTTTTGTGGCGCGGAAACAGAGAAGGGTCACAGGAAATATCCCCTGTCAAAGAATGATGGGGAATGGTGAATGGAGCTGTCCAAAGGATCACAGTGATGGAACGAGACATCCTCCCTGCTCCCTCTCTCTGTCTTTCTTCCTCTTTCTCGGTTGACCTGTTATTTTACACATGGTGGTGGCTGGTTTAGATGAAGCCATTAGAAACATTTGAACAGAATGATCTATCCCTGACTGTTGCGTAGCTGAAACTTTAAGCTGTAGGGGCGGCAGATTTAAAAAAAAAAAAAAAAAACTGCTTTCAAAACACCATAGATGGATCCTTGAGGAGACGTCAGTGTTGTAATTTAAAAAAAAAAGAAAAGATAAAGAAAGACCTGGCCCATTTAGTCACTGGTGAGCGAGGGTGTCGCAGTGCAGACAGAATGAAATATCACCTGGTCGGGCTAAATGACAATTTTATTTCTCACCTCACTTTCGTAGTGAAATATTACCACAGCACTTCCTCTGTGGCAACTTTTGACTGAACATGATGTCAGTCCAGCTAACTAGTTTGCCAGTAAAACACTGACATCATCCCCTAGCCCCAACTTATTAACTGACAACGCCAGTTGACATCTCAATCTGTGTGTGCACATTTAAGTTTGGTTGAAATAATTCTGAAGTCATCTCTTATATGGAAGACATGGAGAAGGCCGCTAGGAACGGAAGTGGAAAGTACAACAGACAGCCTTTGTTTAGGTATCTACGACGAAGCCTGTAATTTAAGCCCTAATGGGCTACGCCATTGCCGCTGGAGGCATCGCCACTCTGAGGGAGAGACGGGGAGAGAAGGAAAGAGCTCCATCATGGAAAAGGGAGCTCCTGTCCGCTGCAGTGGTCCAGGACAAAGCTGAGAGCTCCCAGACGCCCCGCATGATTAATGACTTACGGCCACGCTGTGTGGAAGCCTGGTAATTAGCTACAGGCTGATTAAAGACAAGTAAACTTCTGCTGATAACCCGATTCTGTTTCTCCCCAGCGCCGACACTGGCATGTGGAAGCTCTTACTGCCAGGGTTGCAAGAAACAGACCAACACTGAGTATGATGAATGTAGTCTCCAACAGGCGTATACAGGCTCTAATTTAAAACTATTTAGCGTGTGACATATTGGCATTGTGCTCTCTCTGTCTCCCTCCGTTCATGTTCATGGTTCGTGATGGCGTCCAAGTTTCAGGGGGCTGTTGTTTTGAGTCTGCGCCTGACATATTCATGAATAAAGTTTTGTGCAGCCTGCACCCCCCCCGCCCCCCACTTTGTTCCCCCCCCTGGTCTTTTCCCTCTTCATAGATTTTCCTCCAAACATTTGCATTTCCTATATTAGCGAACAAGGAGAGTGGCAGCCTGCCACCAGAGTTCATCAGCTACCAGATTTTACAGTCCTGGCTGTCCAGAAACAGACAGGACAGCTTAAGCTGCGCCAGAAAGTGGACAGCATTATACGAGATTTACCTTATGAGACAAAAAGCGAGCAGAGTTAGCTTAGGCATGAAAAAAGATGAAAAGGCCTCCAAGTACTCCACCAGCAGCCAAAACAACCCGGAAAACTTGTCTCTGTATTTTCACGAGTTGGAAATATTCCCCTAAGGTAAACAGATGGAGGAAAAGAATAATGAACAGTAACATTAAATAAAGCTGATGTCAGTTGTTTTGCAGTTTAGCTTAAAAAGTCACGCACATACCGGAATTAGTATTAGCGTTTCTTAATAAATACCTTACTGTGCACTGTCATGATTGCACGCTGATGGGAATAGAACGCCACGAAAAGATGTTATGCAATACGTGCATCCATTTCTCTTCTAAGAGTTTAAGAGTAGAGACATTAGCCAGGTTTGCAGTGGATAGTTTGCTGCGACTATTATCGTGCAACCCAGTTTGTCTGTGGCAAGTAAACGATGTGTGTGTGCGCATACTTGTGCATGTGTGTGTGTGTCTAGTTGGAAAAGGACAGTGCCACAGGGCAACGATATGTGTGCTGAGATGAAATGCCCGGCCACCCACTCCTCTCCTTTTATCACCCCTCTCATAATTAGGTTGGTTAACATACTGCAGTGTATGCAGTCATATTGACTGGAAGCTTAATCACATTACTATCGAGTTCCCGTCCCTGCTTGCCCCAGGTGACGCTTGTAAGTCCAGAGTTATGGCCCTAACCTATGGGAGGAAATTAGCTGTGGACACAAGTTTGTTCTTGTTCTCCACCCTCTGTGTGAAAATATTTAGCAGGCAGGCGGGCGGGCGACAACACTGTGAGAAATGGACGGGGGAAGTACAATGTTCTACATAGACTACCAGTCTGAGCCATGAAAAATGCAGGAAGAGCAGAAAGAGGTAGAGCGTGTGTTAGTTTGGCTGGCAGTCCATTAGGCCTGATAGACATTTCACTTACCAAAGTCAAATATAACAGTCTAGCATTCATTAATATGAGGAAGGGTCCGGGGAATCAAACCCACCATCTGGTTAAGACGACAGTATAATCTACAACTCATGATTAGGTCTAAGGAGTGGAATTTCACTTTAATCTTTTTCAGGGCTGAAATTTCCATCTGCACTGTGCGGCACATCATTTTTCTTCAAGACAAATGTGCTGTTTTTCATGTTCCAAAATTAGATCAGAAGAAAACGATTAATCATGTCATGGCCTGGGAAAGGAAACAAAGATCTGATTTTCCTCTCTTCCCTCTTTCTCCCCACCCCTGCACCTCCCCTTTTCCTTACCTCTTCCTGTTCCTCCCCTCTTGCCTCATCTCTTACCCTCTCTAAGACCTCCCTCCTCCCCGTTTCATCCTTCCCCTATCTCTTCTCTTCTCTGCTTTGTCTTTGCTGTTTTTCTATTTTTTTCACCCGTGTCCTGGACAGTGTTTCCGAACCACGTCTTCCTCCCTGTCTTTGTTCGAGACAGAGTTATTTTTCTCTTCATTGCTTGGCTTCGAAAGAAAGGATATGTAGTCTTAATGATTAATTTGAAATGACGAAGCACCTTCAATTAGCATATCCTTCCCTCTTTCTGCCGCCCTTTCCTGAAGTGGTGCACAACAGATGGCAGGCTGTTTGTATGTGACACCACAACCAAATCCAAACTGGGAAGAGTGCAAGTCACCAGGACTGCAAATTAGTGAGGCCACACAACTGTCAGGTGCTGGCCTCCGCTGACAGTTGTAGCCCATTACGGGAACATTGATGTTTTCACAGTGTGACAAAAAGGATTCCTTTTTTCACCCCCCCTCCTTTCAGAGGACCTGTCTGTCAGCCAGCTCTCAAGTCATAACAAATCACTGGCACTCAGCTGAGGCTGAGCATTGGGAGCGTCAGGGGAAGATAAATGACCTGCAGGCCTTTGAAGTGCTTTGGCAGTTCAGATGGCTCGGCGGCGCTGACAGAGAAATATACACAACAGCGTAACCAATAATGAGAACATTAAACATTCCTGCCTCCTGACAGGCTGACAGGAAAGCCCAGCCTGGCATCAATCATCTTCCGAGGCATAACCTTGACAATAAGTCTCCTCTCTGCCTCCAGCTCTCACCTCGCACTCTCCAGACTCCAATACCCAGACTGCACTAGCTGCCAGGCTCAAAGCGGATAGGATGTTGGGGTAAAGATAACAGCACGGGGGGCAGAAAGAAATGAGGGACCCACAATCAGTAGACCAAGACAGATCCTCTATCAGTATATGTAGGTGACAGCAAATGTGGGCCCAGTCTCTAAATATGTCAGGGTATCATACAAGTTTTACCATGTCACCTTAGCCAGGATGGCAGTACATGCTATGCTGTCTCCTCACCACCTACCCACAGCTCCTATCTGTTATTGTTGTGATTTGCACAATTAACAATTTGACACTTGTTATAGTGTATAGAACAAATGTTGTATTTTCAAGTTTTTTGTACTAACCAACCAGTTTTTCCAGTCATTCTGCATCCTGCAGTGAGAACACTTTAATTTGTCCAATGCTTTTAAACTAAACTGAAGAAAATTAATCACATAATTATTCCTATGTGAAATCAGGATGCACAAGATTGAACATTTTCCATTGGTTTTTTTTTGTCTTCATTAGCACCGAGTCAAGATTAGGGGTAAATTCTCAGTTTGTTATCCAAATAAGTATACTTGGTGTGACAAGGAAACTGCAATACCCTTCAGAGCTGAGTGGTACTATCCAAACATACGTGTCTTTCAACAATAGGTACTGAAACAGCAGGAGCAGGCGCTGCCTCCTTGCCAAACTTTTACTTAGCGGAGTATTTCACTTGTGTTTCCTTCATTAGCCATCCACATGTAAATCAACACAGACAAGCTGACCCCCAAAATGTTTATGTTCTCCGGTTTCCAGCATTCGTGCACCGCACTGGTCAACCATTTTGTTGCTGCACCAGTACGGATGATTTATGTGGAATGAAGACATTTCCCCTTTGACTAGCACATTTGTGAAAAAGGTATGTCAAGGATGTAAGGTGCTTGGTACAGGCAACCTTTCAAGAGAGTATTTTTTTACCCCCTTATTGGAAGAGCAATAAATATCGTGGCGACAGGGCCTTCTCATGGTTACAAAGCTTACCTGCAACTGAGCTGGATAATTAGCTGGCCCTGAAGATGATGTATGACTTTCATTACCCTTTGGGACAGGGCAAACTAAATGAGGACACAGCTAATTGCCGTGCAAAGCAGTATGGCATGGGGAAAAATGCGGGGCCTGCCTCTTTCTCTCACACTCATCCTCTCTCACTCTACGAGCTCTGTTGGGGAAAAAAAATGGAGGCCCTGTTGCAGTTGCAGGGCTGTGATCTCCCTCTCCTCCTTACCTCTCTGGCCGCAGGAGTTCACCGACTGTCCATAAATCAGGAGCTGCTTACAGCCGAAACTACCCCGAGTCATCAACATGCAATAAGCTGAGTGACAGATTCCATCCTGACTACATTACCCTCTCAGTTCAGTCTTGTTTCTCCACTCTGCTTCCTTTTCTCTTGCACCTTTGCTCTGTCTCTCCAGCTCCCTGTCTGTCTGCCACATCTTGAACTTCTTTGAAATCCAAAAGCACGATGGGGATAAAAACAAAAAGCCGGTATAATCACAAGATCTCCCTCTCTGCCAAGCGTTGGAATGGAGAGGCTATAAGCCGAGCTGGATACGAAAAGTGTTTCCAGAAGGAGTTCCAGTGGTCGAAGCTAATGTCTAAAATGGTGGGGTTAAGTATGTTGGCATCCATTACAACAGCAAAGCCCTGCTCTCCTGCTGACATGCCAATTCAATTCAAGCATGCCGCTCATTCATTATAAGATAGTGGGAGGATCAGGTGGTAATGGTCATCTTTGTGAGTGGGTTGGGTGAATCACATACTGTAACTAGAATTTTAGCCTCCTTTGGGAACTTCATATTTAAAGCTTGATATCCTCACGCTCTCACAAATGTAGCTCTATCTACTATCTAAAATCTTTTTTTCTTAATATGGGAAAAGTGACATTCCAGGGAATCATCTACCTGTGACAAGCCACTTTTATGTTAATGCTCCTCGCACATACCTACAAAATAATGGAGCCATAATGCCAAGCTAATTTTACCTCCTGGTAATGTCATGTCAAATCTGAGGTTGTACAAATTACTGGTTAAGCTTCCTGTCATAGTTTCCAACTTCCCTGAAGCCAAGACTTTACCGTAAACTGTCATTTTACAAATGATTAAATCTGTAATAGAGTTGAAAATGGAGAGTGAATTGTGAAAAAATTAACATGCATGAAATGTTTGGTGATTTTGGAGAGGGCTGTGTGTGAGTGCCTCAAGCTATCATGTCTTTTGTGATGTTTATGAAGAGGGACTGGTACTGTGCAAAGACCTGCTGCTCATACTTTGTCCTGTGTGTAGACAAACAAAAAAAACGTGTTCATAATTTTAAACATTTTTTCTTAAAGGACATTTTGAGGTTTCCTTTTAATTGACTTTACATTAGAGAGAAGTGTAAAAGCTAAACATTTTATTTTACTAGCATAAGTTTGTTCCAAAATTGACAAAGTTGCAAAATGCACGAACTCACAGTGGCAAGTGTATACATTATTGTACTGCATGAATTCAGACGTGTGCTGTGTTGAAAGTAGTACCCACGTTTTACTAGGTCTGACTTAGTAAGATAGCTAGCTAGGGATCGAATAGAGACGCGTGGGCTATCACCAGAGCCCCACTTTGTGTGCAGTAATTTTCCACTACAGGCTCGTGTTGTATGGGTGTGGCATTTTAGTTTAAAACTCTATATTATCCTACAAAACATAAATGGGTCATAAAAAATAAAAGATGAATGAGTAAATTCCTAACAGTTGCTGTAATAGCACTACCTAGATTTCGATGATAGGTTGGGTACCATTAAATTTTTTTGAGAGAACTGGCCATTGAGAGGGAAAGAGGACCCAGGTGCAGTTTTTAGACTGAGGTGAAAAGACAGTGTGTTTACTTACAGTGATCCAAAACGTATTTCAACAGTTCACAAATAATGCAGTTCCCAATTGTGCTCCTCCTTTGCTCCCGAGTGTCTCCTTGTCTGTGGTAGCCCAGTGCACGAGTGGTGCTCCCCGAAATTTCTCTCTGCCCGACTCTCCAGGAGAGGACGTAAAAGAACAGAAAATCACAGTTAGCACATTCGCTAGCTGACAGTTCAAGTTCAGTGTAATAATCACACTTCGATGGTAGCTGCATCCAGGCTGGACATAGATGATGGCTGATTGGAAACAGCTGGCCGAGTGATGAGACGGGAAGGACCAACAGGGACAGAGGTTTTTTTGTTTTTTTTTGAGCGACGTTCCAGTCACACTCCATACCAGTTGGTGGCGGTAATGCACCATTGAGTTGTTTGCCGACCGCCAATAAAATTTAAAAAGAAGAAGAAGAAGAAGAAGAAGAAGACGGAGGGACTTCCGGGTCAAAAGTCGCCTTTATTCATCGTGACATGTTTTCAAACCGGCGTTTATTAGAAACCGGCGTTTAAAAGAGACAGGCTACTAATGGAAGATATACGGCACTTACATTTCACTGTATACCCTGTCTGCAAAGTATTTTACAAAGACACACACACACACGCACGCACGCACGCACGCACACACGCACACACACACACGCACATTGTTTATCAAGAGTTTTGCTGGTATTGGATGTTGGTACCGACTGTTACGTTTCCAGTTTCGTAGCATTTCTACAGACATGAAGGTTTATTGATAATTTAATTCAATTCAAGTCACTTCAGCTTTATTTATATAGTGTCAAATCATAACAGCATTCGCCTCAAGGCAAAAAAGGTCACGTCCCAAGGGGCTTATAAGCTCAAGTTTAGACTGCTTGTGCTTTTAAAATGATTTAATCTTTTTGCCAACTGCCTTTGGAGTTGTTGGCTTATCACATTACAGTGCTGACATATTATGGACTTTTTCAGCTTTTAATGTGAAGATGTTCCATGTTTGTCTGTGTACAATATATCTAGGAGATATTGGTCAACACTGACGTTAACGTTAAGTTGAGTGTCTTGTCACATGTGAGTACTGTGAGAAATGTGAGAGATGTTTAGATTCTTATCCAACTCTTATTGCCGCTGGAAAGGCATTGCATTGCTCGAGAAATCCTCCTGTAACCAGCCATGAAGACTACTCTCAGTGACAAGAAGAGGAAAGAGTCCTACAGTGGATTGTATGGCTCCCACAGAACTCTAATGTCATCATAAAGGATACTCCTTTTGTATCTAGTGCCTAAAGCTTTTGCACTCCACTGCAATCTTTAGATCTGTTTTGGCCTCTGACTGTACCAAAAATGCACAGTACCCCCCCAAGAAAAAAAACTACCCCACAGCAGTGAGGTAAAACAATTGCAGATGACAACAGATACACTACATGCATTTTTAAATATAAAAATAAGAATGGGATTAGTTTCATTCCTAGTTCATCTGTCGTCACCTGTTCTTACTGGGTGCAACAGCAGGTGCGTTTCAATAATACAAACCTCAGAGGTCTGTGGGAAATGACATATACTGACAGCTGGAAGCAGCAAACACACCTTGAGCAGCTGCTTTCTCAGACACGGAGCAGAAGAAGAACCTTGTGTATGTGCTTACAGTAAACTCGATAGCTTTCACTATGTTACAAGGTTTTAATAATTTTAATAAAAAAATAAATCAATAAAGAAGATATATCAAGAGTATAATCTGAAAACTATTTAATGGACAGGATCATTTGGTGTTGTCTTCTCTTGTACATTAAAATGTATGCATGCACTCATCTTGCACTAGTTGACATCTATCTATCTATCTATCTATCTATCTATCTATCTATCTATCTATCTATCTATCTATCTATCTTGTGGCAGCTCCACACTGAACCTCTCTTGGTATTGGTTGTAAATGCAACATTATTATAAATGGCTTGCAGAGTGTCACCATTGTCTGTCTCTGTCACTAAATCTACATCTGTACAATCAGATTTATGCTTTGATTTAACACCTCTCTAGTGCTTTACCCTCAATTAAACAAATTTTCATCTTTTACATTCTAATGGGGGTCAATCTGCACATAACATTCACTGCCCTTTGCTTCAGCGATGCCAAAGACCTATAAAAACACAGAGAAGCAGCTCTACCATCAAATGATTTTGTCAGCGATGAACTTAATTTACTTCAGTTCAGTCAGCAATGTGGAGCCTATTAAGTCCCTCTCAGTAGCGTGAACGAGGTCTTCTTGAATCTATTTTGCTACTTGCTAATGAAGCTATTGTTTCTTCTACCATGTGTCAGCTCATGGAGCGTCGTTAACCTCAGACCAATCCAGAAAGGCTTTTGAGCTGTCGGGAAGGATTTTGTTTGATTCGGTAAGTTGTGCGGATCTGAGACTTGAAAGGTACGACTCGGTTCAGATTCACATGAAACGGGCACAGTCCAGCGATGCGAATGTCTGCCTTCTTAGAGCTCATCACACGAGTCAAACCACTGGGCTGTATCTTACTTTTATCCAAATTAATTTGGTTCTAATAAAATTTGATTTCAAGTGAAGTTCATTGTCAGATTAATTGTTCCAAGGAGCAAATCTATTTTAGGCTGCATGACATTTAGGACCTCATCATCAAAAAGAAAAAAAAAATACTGAGATGTTTTTGTTATGGGGTAAGAAAACAAAGCTTTTTTTAAACTATGCAAACAAGTTTATGGTTTCTTAGTTTCTTTTATTTTTCTATTCTTTTTCTATTGATTCCATTTTTCATGCGTGCCCACAGAAATCAAATCCCAGTGTGCGCTTCTTTGTCAGAACTCATTTGATCTATTTTTTTATTTATACTGACAGTGGGTGAACTCCACTGTTGGGTGAATTCCTGGTTGTCTTGGATGGAACTGCTTGCTCAACACAGCGGGAAGGGAGCAGGCCTCGGTGATGCCTCTTGTTTATCTAAAGGTGAGAATTGTTTTTGTTCTCACAATTCTCACAACATATCTCCCTCCTCGGCCTGCAGCTCAGAGGGGCACATATGAAGAGGAGGTGAATGATTCAGGCTGAGACGTCTCTGTATGTCTCTTGTTTTCTTATGTGTGTGTGTGTGTGTGTGTTTAATCTACGAAGAAATGAATAGTTCTTTAGGGTCTGATACCGCCAACAGTACATCTGGTGCGAAGAAAGGTGTATACACTGCTTTTAGTTCACAACTCACCCAGAATTATAGATGTAAGCAATAGCTTAGAGTATGCACCTTGTTATCTTAGCAGCTCGACACAAACTTCACCATAACTTGCAGAGCTGAGTTTACAGTGAGGCTGTCTGTTTCTTATCCTTTCATTTTTAGATGCAGAGTAGCTCGTGGATAAGGCTCCCAGCTTACACAAACACATCAAGCAAGTTGCACGCACTTGCACGTACTAGATGTGTTAACATGTCACAGAAGGAAACATAAGGATGTAGACAAATAATGCAATGAATGACGACTGAATTTCATGTACAGTAGCCGTGTCACACTTAAAGACCCGTGGCGCCTAGCTGAAAGGAAGTTGCGGTTCAGATCAGCACAATTGAAAAGTAGGAATATTTGTTAAGAGTAGAAAATCTAAGTTTGCAAATGCACCAGTCGTGGGTGTGTCATGTCATACCGCTGATGTGTTTTTGCTCTGTCAGCCAATAGCTACAAATTACAGAGCTGCGTTTATTTGGAGGTTTTGTAGTCTTAGTGACCAGTCAAAGCACTCAAGACTACAAGCCAAGCGATGTTTAATCTGCACCAGTTTTCTTTTGAACGCAGGCTGGATTCTGTGACCAACTTCCTGACATACTCATCTGTTCTGTGCAGTTTGCAGAAAAAATAGACCTAGCAGAGAGAGTTACTTCTGGGATGGTTTTTGAAACTTGCTGCAACCATTATACTGAGTGGGCAAGTCACATCCAATGTGAGGCATTATATCTGTGGGGTTAAACTTCAAAATGCTGCCATGTAGGTTTGGTTTTCAGTATCCTCTAGAATGTGCTTTGTAGGTGTTTATATTTTACAGCTGTATCACCTGTTAGCTAAAAATAAAGCTAATGTTTCTTACTCGTATTGTGGCTCTTAATAGTTGCGTGCACCTGTGTGAAGGTGTTGACTTATTTTGTTTTATCAACACCTTTAGTCAGGTGAAATTTAGAGGTGCCACCAAACTTCATGACAAAATTTTAATACATTAATAATAATTCATCTTGCTTGACTTCTCTGACTTTAACAGTAAGAAACAGTAAGCTTTTTTAGGCCCATAGCCTTCAGAAAAGTGTATAAGCAGGCAGTATGAGTCAGTTAACAAAACATTTTTCAAGCTTGAAATGTAAAATATACAAACCAAAAGACCTACAGAAAAGAAAAAACACTAAAGAAAAATGGTGCAAGTGCCACATTTGGAGCATTTATTATTTTCCTTGTCTGCAGATGGCGAACTTTGGCACACATTTATCTACAATTTACCTTTCTATAAACTGTAAGTATGAAACTGCTGGCTCTGCCAGTGATTGATGATACTGGCTAAGCCTGGTATCAGCTGCTTTGTATCAGTGGCAGTGTTTGTTCTTCACGGGGAACAAATCAGAATTGAGACGGCAGTGAATATGATGAAAATCCTGTTCCAGCAACCGTGCTTGTGAAATTAAAGGTTAACCTATAAGTAGGCCAAAATTTACAACAAAATGTATGCAGATGCAACAGATTGAGCTGACCCTCTTGTACATATTTGGAGATTTTTAATCTTGAGATATTTCTTCCAAATTTGAACCATATGTTGGGTTAATAATAGTGCCAATCTTTATGTTCCCAGAAGTCCAGAGCCAATAGATTTAATGATGCTTGCTAGAGGAACAAAACAGCTTCCTAACAAATCCTCCTGGGACATATGCATAATACTTTACTGCTGTTCCTGATCAACTGTTATTATTATGTTCCTACCTGACCACACTGAACTTTAAACAGCGTCTGAACTTGGAGGCGTTTTGACATTTTCACATCAACATTTCCATTACTAAGTGTTTCTTGACTGATACTGTATCGTACAACTTTTTACTTTATTGTTGTTGGCAATCAGGAAATAACAGGAACAAATGAATTACAGTGAGGCACCATTTGAATCGAGCCAAGGCTGTTATGTAATAAGGTACAAATGAAACAGTATCCGCATATCACCCAACTTTGTTTATATTTTTCATAAACTCTGGGCCTGCTGCTGAAATAAAAGTGGTGGGGTTGTGAATGAAAACTGACAAGCACCAATAAATCACAGTAAATCATGAATCGATAACAAATGCATTCTAAATTATGAGTAATGGCCAGGCAGTCATAAACTAACACAAGCACAACTCAGCAGGCCATTCATTTCGTGGCAGCACAAAATAAACAGACACATTTCTTTCACAGCACTAATAAATTTCCCTGAAAAACTCAAAGAACAGTCCATCTGCTTCGAATAATTTTTAATTTCCTTTTCTGTCCTGTCCCCATTAGGTATTCCACGGAGATAGTCTCAAAATTCTTTCATTTACCTCCCCCCATATGCACCCAATTACCTTTTTTCCCTGTATCGGGTCTCTCTTGAGTATGGTGCACAATACCCCCACCTGTACCATAAGCAAACTTTATGCTTGTTTTATTATCTGTGAGAGGCTGTGAGTCATTCAGCTTGAGCTCTGGTGGATTTGGCCTGGGCTTTTGGTTTGATGTCTTCTGGCTCTGGCCAGGAACACCTGCACATCTCCTCCTCTCTCTCTTTTCCTCTCTCTCTCTTTCCAGTCTGATCTATTAGCTGACTAAATGGCCCAGCAGATGTTCACACGCCAGCAAGGGAATTCGTTCCTATCCTCATGACCGCTTCAGTAGTGATGCCAAGAGGATTTACACATGGAGCGGTGGATGACGACAAATTTGAGTTCATTTATCACTAAATCATATTTAGGTAAACAATTCCTGCGGGTGTCATCAGTGCTAACTGCATTTTAAATGACCTCTCATTTTCCACGGACCCATCACATTTG
>VURO01018854.1:0-31083 GCA_015108175.1 Pelvicachromis taeniatus | reverse complement strand
CCCACTTTGGACCCCCCCCCCCCCCCCCAAGAACTAATGGTGTCCACTTACTAACCCTCTTCAACCCCTGTTTGAATGACCTAAGCATTCATTCACCTACAACAAGACCATAATTGTGACATTTAAGGTAAGTTTTAAAAAGAATGTGCTTAATTTAAGACATAAAGTGTAAAGCATAAGTCATAACAAAGATTACAAGAAGTAAAAAGAGTATTAAGCAAAGTAACTTGATCGCTTGTTAACTATCTCCCGCTGTACTCAAAATAGACTCATCACAGTTTAGAGTAATAAAATCATGCAAACTTGCAGATTTATGCTGCATACACTTTCAATATGCATCTCTTTGGTGTATCGGGATGAAGTGTCAGCCGTATAAATTACAACTAAGGCCATGCTAGTTGCATGGCGATGCCATGTTTGCACAATGCCAGTCCTTTCCTTCACACTTTGCCCTTTCTCTCAAATGACCCTCAGGTCATCCTCAAAATAGGTCTTAACGTCTCTTTTAACACTCAAGTTGTGCCCAGCTGGACAGCAGGACATGGCAGCTAATGAATGACTTTGACACAAAGGGTATTTATTAAACCTCTGGACATTGTATATGCCAGTTACAAAATAGAGGACAGCATGGAGGACACAGGGCCTTTCAGAAAGCCAATTACTCTCCCACTCACATTGATAGGCATGGGGTGTGATTGATAAGTTGATTTGGCAATTGCTGAGCCTTTGGATTTGGACTATTTCCTGGGGTAGATCATATGGCTTGATTTACGGAACAGTTCAAGACAAGCTTGACAAGTGGAGGTAGGGATTGAATGACATTTTTGGTAAGAGTGCAATGATTTAAATTTTCCCATGCCAGCTATTAATACCCAGCTGGCCTCAGCACAGCACCACTTATGTAGCTCTTAAAGACCAAGCAGGATGTGTTGTCACTGGTGTTTTTATAAATCTTGCCCACAGGAATGCGGCTCTAAAGAGAAGACTGGAAACAGAGCTGTGAGTGAAGTGAATACAGCATGTGTGCAAAGTGCATGTGTGTTTGCTGTCAATATAATCTACAGCACCTTATTTTATGACGGCCATTTCTTGTGGCACCCTCAACTCTCGTTACACAGGATCACAAGTTTCATTGCAAGTTTCTCAGAGAAACTGGGCACAGGGGATGACATTCAAGAAGAACATGGGGAGTTATTATTGTTATGAATTATAAAGAAGTATGTCGAACTAAGGATGAAGGAAGACCTGTTTCTCAGGCCTGAGAAATAGGTGGTCCACTAGTATGTACTCATACTGTTCTTCGGCGTGTATCATTACAGAATTAGTAATGCTTAAAATACAGGATTGCAGTTGCGGCTGGCTGATGGACCAACAAGCACAGAAGCAAGAGCAGCTCACAGACCACTTGCATTTTTGACACTGCCCCCATCTGACAACAGACGTTCTCTGCAAGCAGGCGGACCGTCCGTAGATGCCGACAGACTGCCAACAAGCTACCTCAGCAGAACCATAATTTCCCCTTAAGTGACACATCATCCCTAACTGTTTAATATATATGGCTTAAAGATCCTAAAGATTTGCAAGAGCAGCTATTACATGCATGTAAGCTGAGAGAAAGGGGGGGAGTGATGATAGCTGTCATTGTAATGCTAAAAGATTACAGCAAAGAAGCCTTTGCTCTTTAGAGAATTTACTGGCACAGCAAGGGGTGAAGAGACACTTAAGGGTAGATGCCTGATCCCAGACTTGACAGTTTGATGGCCGTGTGAAACTCAAGAAAGGCCAAGCTGGTTTGTTTTCAAGCTGTTTATAAACTACCAAGCACTCAGTACACTCGAGCTGCTAATTCACAGCTGACTTTAATGACTAATTTTGCAATTGCTCACAAAAAAACCCGCAAGGATGAGTTTTTAATGTTGCGATAAGCTATGCGCACAACTATGCCTAAAAGTGGCGCAGTGGATGCAAGTCTGCAAAGCGATTGCTTGGTTTAAGAAAAAGAAAACAGCTCAATATTTTTTGGGAAGGATGCTAATTTGCTTTCTTGCTGAGAAGATTAGATGATTAGATGAGAATATCTCTCATATCTGTTCAATCAATCTTCTAATTTCACTCTCAACATGGAAACAAATGAGTGTACCTCCCAAAGTGTCAAGACCAAAAAAAAAAAAAATCATTTAAGAGCGTCGTCACATTTTTTATGCTTTCAGCAGCTCCGTCAGTCTGCTTCATCGAATCAAATCCAGTGTGGCAGACTGGTCAGCATGAAGAAATTCAGTCATTTAAAGAAGACACGACGCTGGTAGGAGATAAGCAGATAACAGTCCTGGCACTCACTCACTGACTTAACGGCACAGAGCCAGATGAGCCATGACTCATTTGATTTCTAATAAAATTACACTGCGTAGACTGAATTTATTAGACAGAAGTAACAGCTGCAAGCATACCTGAGAAGACAATGAAAATAACAACAACAGCAACAATAAGATTATTAATAATAATAATAACAAGAAGAATACATTTTAAGTCAGTCAACATACACTTTACTATGCTCATTGTCATTTTACTCTTTGTAACTTCAGAAACACCAGTCATTCAGTTAAATTAAAGGCAAGCCACAAACCTGCAGTAGACAGCAGGTCGCTGTGCTATGCAGTTTGCTGCGTCGGCTATAGGAGTTCTCTGTTGTCCTATTCTTTGTTTAACGTTGCTCAAACTCTTTCTTTAAAAAAAGTCAAATGTTTTCTTGACGACTGATGATAATAAAATCAAATCATATAAAACTCAGAGATTCAAGACCATTCGAACACGAGGAAAGATATCTTCTTCCACGAGCGATAGAATTAATCCAACTAATGTTTCACAGTTACGTAACCAGAGACAAAGTAAAAACATTAGGTCTTCCATTTCGATTTTATGTGTCAGTTTATTGGGATTTAATTACCGCTCTTGAGCGAGTTCAACACACTCTACTGTTATCTAAAATATCAGTCAAAATAGCACTTGGAAAGCACCAGTTGACACAGGGCTTGAGAGACACCAGGGGCATGGTCATCCCTTTGGGCTCCGGTTTCAGTAATGCATGATTGAGGCTGCCAACCTGACAGGCCCACCTGCCCAGCGGCTACAGCCAGCTGGCTCGGACAATGATTAACGGCAAGCGTAAACTTACTCAGCAGGGTCTCAGACACATTTGTGCATTCACTCACACGTAAGAGTGTTACATGACACTAAAAGCTATTACAGAGCAGGGGCCCAGACCAAGGCAGGAATGACATCCATAAATGTTTAGTGGGACTGCCCTGCACAGTTATCACTTTTCAAAAAGAGACACTAGCTCTTGTCAATAGAAGCATGATTCCAGAGATCAATGGAGCAGATTTATGCACTGTGGTATATGGGAGATTACCCCCAAACCTGGAACCCATATCTGTCTTGAGCTTTCACCCCCTGCTTCCTCCATAAAAAGAAAATGACATCATAAAGTGTAAACTAGGCTTGATATCGGACTCCCTGGCTGTAATCCCTAGGAGCTTTTTGATACCTTTGATTTTCATTTTTCAAGGGCGGCATACTATTAATCTTTCGGTGGGGTGTAAAAACTAGATGTGGAAAAGCTCTTCAGAAAACCTGCAAGCTCTCCATCTTTTTTTCAGAACAGCAAGGTCTTTCGCTGGGGCATTATCAATGTTACAAAATGCATACATCTCCTCAGAGCTCAGTCTCCTTGGAAAAGCTTATTTGTCAAGACAGTGTGTAAACTAATAATTTCATGGGCAGCTATGCAGCCTGTTGAAGTCAAACTGAATATATCATTTATACTAAGCACTACTCTTCTTTGTTTTAAATACTAAGATTAGTAGTGTTTTGGATAACATAAAGGCAATTCAACATTTTTTATATGTCTAGAACTTAAACCTCTCTCAGAGGATGGCCATAGTGGATGTGTGATGTGGCTTTTCCACTCGTGTTGTAACAGTACTGCACATATCTGAGGCCACAAAAAAGGAAAAGAAGACATTAAAAGTTGATATTAGTAAGTTTACTGTATATACATTTTTTCATTTTTTATGCGAAAGCACTACCAGTACCTATGTTCATGTACATTAGCATTGCTACGTAAGTGCATACTGTAAAATAAGCAATCCATGTCCAGTCCTTGTTTTTTCACAGTTTTCTTCATTAAAAATAACATTTTCAATATTATTCAAATTTTACATAAGTTTTTTAAACATGCAGTGACTTTTTCCCAAGGCACATGGGGACAGCGTAAACACAAATGTGACATTTCTATAAAGCAGTCATGTTTCCAAGCAAATGTAACTCCAATCTTAAACACAGCTTTTGCTCTCTACCAGCCCTGCAGTACAATTGCTCCTTTTAAGCTGTCATATGCTTCAGATTTTTCACTAGTTAGTCACCAACTGTGTCTGTCTGCCATCCTCTACGGCTAACAATGTGCTCTATAGCTGAAATGATCAGTTGTCCAGTCAATTTGCATTATGCCTTGTTTCAGTTCAGTTTTTAGTAGAAAAAGATCAACATACTTAGACATGACTAGACAAAAAACAAACAAAACCCAAACTCCACATCTGAATATGCTAATGTGGGCCACAGAAATAGGCCTTATCTGATATTCTGTGACATATTATCCACTAAATAATCATCAGTTATCCCATTGATCCATTTTCTTCTACTTATAATATTCGGGGTTGAGGGGGTGCAGAGGTGGAAGGCAGGGTACACCCTATACAGCTTTACAGTTTATCACAAACATTCATATCTGTAGCCAATTACACTTAACCATTCATGTCTTTGGACTGTAGGACGAAGCTGGAGTACCTAGACCCTCACACCAGGACCAATACAGTTCTAACCGAAGCACCGCTGTCCTCAACCAGGTATTAAAGAAAGTAATCATCAGATATACTTATTATGAATAAAGAGTATTGCAAGTGCAAAAAAAATGAATGGATGGGAAATCATACAGGATATTCAGATTTGCAATCATTTTTAAGGCATCTAATTATTAATATTATATACACCCAAAATATAGAAGTATAACAAAGTGAGCCTTGACCCATTTGGTAAATGAGCCACGGTAGAGCAGAGGAGAGATCCAATTAAGATAATAACTGCACATACAAAGGTGTTATAGATGTCATTTCAAGTCTGCCTTTAGATTGCATTATATGTTGTGAGTGTGAATGGGAAAGTCTGCAAAAAAGTTTATTATTTATTGTTAATTGTTAACGTATAGCTCTTCAGGATCATGGTTTATCATAATTCAAAGGTTATACTAATGCTATTGTTATTTTTTTTTAGGGTTTAGTTGAGTTTGGTTTACCATTATTATCATCTGCTTCGTGAGTTTTTGTATTCTGTTTCTTGTCTGTCATGTGTTTTAGGGCCGTGTATTGTCAAGCTTGCGTTCTCATGTCTACATCGCCATGTTTCCTGCTTTATTTTGAAAGAGTCTGGTGTGTTCTTGTTCATTGCGACTTTCCCCATAGTCATTAGGTTCATGTATATCAGCTGTTTCCCCATGTGTTCCCACTTCCCCTGATCACCTCCTGTGTATCTGAGTCCTTTGTTTTCTGTGTTTCATTGTCAGGTTGTCTGTTATTCCCATCATAGTGTTTCATAGTTATCATAATCTTGTCATAGTTACTCTGTCATAGTTTTTCATAGAGTTCACAGTTACTCTGTTTCATGTTTTACTGCTGTTGTCAGCTAGAACAAAGGCTCACTTTTTTGTTCAAACCTGCAACTCCTCTGTCAGCATCTGCTTTTGCGTCCTGTTTCAAAAAACACCGGTGCACACTGACGTGACAGAGGAGGCTCGCAAACAGTTATGTCCAGGACAAATCCAGCTTATATACTACCAAATTAAAATGTTCAGGAGTATTATGACTACAAGATCAGTTGCAGCTACAGCCATGAAAAGCACAGGAGTATCTGAATGCATCATCATTTCACAGCATTGATCATATTACTAAAGTTAGCAAACCCTCTCAGAAATCAACAGAGAACCACTCCCTCCGTAATCATGACCCATGATATCATGATCATGTCCATCTAACTTGACAAAAGTGGTATGCTACACGTGCTGCATACCACTATCACATAATTTCAAATTTCATTAATTTTTTTTTTTTTTTAGTATATCAGGAGCAAGTATTCTTTAAACTGTAAAGAGTGTGACTGAAGACTATGATGTGAAACATTAAAAGTACCCACAGAATGACCTTGGTATTGAGCACCAATCCAGATAAAGCTCCCAATACTGTAGATGGGGTAGAAATTCTTGTCAATTGTGGATGGACTGATGGGTGACAGATACCTTGCCATTGCATGAGCTCATGATTCCTTCGGCCGGATGAGCTAAAAATAGACACACAAGCAGAAAAAGATCTCCACAGTAAATCATTAATTAGAACTTCTTAAAAGACACAGGGATAGTGTCTTGATGTATGCTCAATCATCCAGTCAAGAAAATCCCAGAATGTTGAATCTGTTAATGTGGACATAGTGTTTTCAGTGGGGCAAACATTTATTTTCTTGAATGAGTGACAAAACATTTTGTCCACTGAAAATACAACATCCAGATAATGTTGAATGTCTGGGATATTGTTGACAATTAAAAAATACAAACATGTTTACATGTGATATTTCACCTTGATCTTCACTACTCTAAATATTTTTGTATTTTATACATAGTATTTGAAGACCTACCACAGTCCTGCTAATACTTACTGTATGATACCATATCTATATATAAAGCAAAAGCTGTTCTCCTATTACCCCCCCATCTAATGATGTACTAGAACCACTACAGGTGATGTAAAGCCGCATGTCAAAACAACAACAAAAGGAAGTGCTCCACAAGAATTCCAAATGCACATTATCACTGTCTTTTCATTTCAAAGCACAAACCAGCATTTGAAAAAGAAAAGAAGCGGGGTCCCTTTTTTTAAGCTAGCCATTTGTTAGGTATGTAGATATCGATAAGGAAACCCAGCGTGCAGCAGATAGTTAGTATTCTGGAAAGGGCTCTTGGAAAAATAGGCTGTTTTTTATCCCTCCTGTGAAACACCGCAGGCCACACCATTGCTCCTACTCCAGTTAATTTCTACACCCCATTCATATTACTCTTCTATGTAAGTGCAACGTTTTCTAATTGTATTCATCACCAAAACCCTCACTTAAGTTCCCCCAGTATATTTATTATCACGCTAACTGGGTCTAAATTATTAAACCTTAATGATGTGGGCTCTGAAAATATGTTGTCCTTTATTTTCCCCACAGAGAATCAATGTTATACATTAGCAGTATAAATTAAGTAATACTTTACCTAGGCATGTTGCTGCCTTCAATATTCCTACTCAGTGAAATGTATTCTCACAGTCCGATGGCTTGCGGGTCCCTCTGGGGAGGGGATGATATAGTTCATTCTAATGAAAGAGCTAGGTGCTGCTAATGGTTTAAATGATACATTTGTGCAAGAACAGCAGAGAAAATACATATGAAAGAACTGGCGAAAACAAGATAATTCACGTACCCGTGGGGATATGATGTCATTGGGCACAAAGTGTGTGCTGAGGCTCCTGAGAGGCCGTGCACGCAAGCAAGGGCTGCATGTTCTTGTTTGATATATGTGGGTCAGTAATAGAAATGGGAAATATACGGTAAAGTCCATCACACTTAAAGGTTAATTACTATAGCTACAGTAGTCCTACCTCTTTATGGCAAAATTGGTTGTTATTAATCAACCTTAAAGTGCCGTGTAACATTATAAGAAGAGGAGAGGCATAATAGTCTGACATAATGTAATCCCCGTCTTTTTAGGATACTTAAAGAAGCCCTTTATTTGAAATTATAGCAGAGAAAGTGCCAATTAACAAACAAAATCAAATTTGATAATACGCTGATACACAGCAAGAGTGTTTTGCAGTTCAAAATGTGCTTGTGGAGTCATTAACATAATTTGAAATAACGGATGTCTTTAATTTAAAAACCTTCTTTACTGTTATCTTTTCAACAAATCTAAATGGATTTCCTCGCTCCCTCTGTTTTTCAAGGTGGGAAGTAGCCTCTAGATAAACGGAGATTAGAGAGCATTGTCTCATTGCAAGAGCGTCATCCATAACACCTTCCCTCAGAGTGACTTCAATTACATTAACAAGCTAAATGCTAGTGTGAGGGGGCATTTAGAGGTAAAAACACAAAGGGCCGTTACAAAGGTAGAGCCGGTGACTGATGACGCTCGGGCCGAGGAAATACGGAAGAAGAAGCACATCTGATCGAGGTAGCCTTGATATTTGCCAGACAGAGAAAAGAACTAAGCTCCTCCTGCCTTCTGTCTCCTGCTTCCAGGATAAATCCCCACTGATCGCTAATTGTGTGATTCTTCTTGTCTACATCAACTTCAGCCCGACAGGTTATTTCAGCTTGTTATCGGGAAAACATTTATCCACTTGGAATTATTACTGTGCTAGGGCCTCTGGTGAAACACAAACAGTAGTGAATCTTTTAGAGTTATGGTAAGGCCTCTCCTCATTAGATGGCCAATCGACTGGCGGAGCGGAGGGGCCAATCCCAGCCCTTTATTGAGTGTTAAGGAGACACAGACTGACATTTACATCTCTTGCTTCTTCATGACCGACTAGAGAGAAAATGGCTGCCATAGATCCTGGTTCTGAGCAGCGGCATGTAAGGTCAGACAGTGAGACACGTCTTCATCTCAGAGCATGCTTCATGGACGAGATAGCACATTTGCTTCACGGAAGAAAATAAGATGAAGGCAGGAAATACAGTGGGTGCTTGGTAAGCAATACGTCACGCTGATGAGTTCGCGGAACACACAATGTTCACTCAGGGCAACAGATCTCCTCAAAAACAAACCTAAAAGATGTAAACAAGACAAGTCACCCAATCCCATCTTCCCTCTATTGACTTATTGAGCAAAAACAGAGGAAAACACTGTTGTAGATAAAGTACCGTCATACCTTCAACAAACCACAGCGGCCCTCTACTTCTGAGGTGCTCTTTTCATTCAGTGGCAATTACACTCTACACCTGGCAACACAGAAGACATCCCAATGCCTAACAATGTCGCAGAGGAACTCTCTTCCAAACTACCATCCCAAATTGGCTCTGTAGCTTCGACCCAATTAGGACTGAAATATGGTAACTGCATCAGCCATTACAGAGCCGTGGAGACCGTACAGAGAGAACTCTTGAAGGTTAGGAGGGGGGTATGCTTCAGGAGTGATATGTTGTGCAGATTTGTGCTTACACAGCAGAAAGAAGCACCATGACAGGGGGACAGCAGAAAGAAGAAAAGAAGCAAAGGAGGGATGATAAATAAACACTGCTGGATAGATATCCTGTGGACATACAGTATATTAAAGTAGAGGGGAACACAGAAAAGATTAGTGTTTCAGTCGAGGACTAGACTTATACGCATCAACCTTTCTTCTGCATCTTACTTTTAAAGGGGAGATTTTTGTTATATGCTAATACAGTCTGTTCGGAGTCTAATGTAATGAGCCATAGTCTTAGTGTAAGCTTGCTGAATTTGCATTATAGCATGCAGTATTTTGCCAATTTATTATGAAAGATTTTTCAATTTGCGAGCCTATTCTAGCTACCAAATGTAAAAATAAATGAATAAAACACAAATTGCAAAGCCAAAGCATTAAATATGCTTTTACTATGCAAAAATAGAATTATGCTTCTCATCAATTTCTCAGGACATTTTAGCCAAGCTGCATAAAATAACAAACTGCCTTCCCCTCAACCCACCTCTCCTCCTGGATGGCTTACTGTGGCCTACATGTGCTCCTGACACCAGGGTAACTAATGTTCCTTGTGCTAGCAAAGGATTCTGATTTGATATAAGCATTCAAACCTGTCTGCCTTGAGATATGGCGTCTGTCACCCTTCGCTACGATTGATTCCCCCCTGCCCTTAAATGCAGTGCTTGCGATGCACGCCAAGGACACTCTCCTGCCTGGTCAAGTAATGACAATCGTCTTTAAGGAATAATGGCCCGAACGCCGCTTTTGAAAAGTTACCAGGCCGCATCCAATAATGAATTCCCAGTCGATGACACATTGATAGATTCCTATTCTTCAGATGGGACACTGTAGCTGCAGTTTAATTGACAAGAAATGAATTCAGAAGGTTGGAAAGGAAAGGCAGGGATGATATGGCAGTAGGGAGGAAGCAAGAGGGGGACTAAATTCTGTGTGATCAGCAAGGTTTCAAACAATCATTGGCGAAGTGAAGTCTCGCCATATCTATAAGTCATCGTGTTTTATAGGCTATTAGGATCTCCAGAGAAGGGCCGTGTGGAGACCGTGGCTTTTTGTCGAAATTAAAATGTCAGAGAGGAAGAAATAGAACAAAACAGGGAATCTGCAATTAATTACCTGGCCATAAAAATTCAATAATCGTGAAGCAATGCTGTTTTCCGCACAGCAGTACTCCTGATCACAGCAAACTGGAATAGAATGCATTCATCTCCTCAAATTACATTTCTAATCTAAAGGGGGATATAGTAGAGAGCAAAAGCACCTTCATTGTGAGTGGAGTACTAACACAGCCTGTAGCTTACTGTCCTGGCTAGATAAACCTATGCGGAAATCTAAATCTATCCATGAAGAATGAAAAGGAGCAATGGCGCATGTTAAAAGGTAATCATTACATTAAAAAAAATTAAAAATATAAAAAATAAATATTTGTTGACACAACTGAAACTTGCTGTCAGTCTGGATATTTTCTAATATTCTCTGAACTGCACAGCGCCGATACAGTATGACTCCATCTTTTTCACCACTATTGAGTAATATATAAGAGATATTACTCCAAGGTAATTGCTGCTAATGATTTTCAGAATGATACTTACCATCAGCATATGGAAGGAAATGGAAATTCAATAGTATAAGTGTTGTTAATGTGAGAAGATACAGTGTAATGTAAGTTTCATTGGCTTATTTGCAGACGGGGTATAATGCTATTCCTGGTGCATAGAGAAATTATTATCAGTCTTTACTGAAAGTCTGAAATCAGAATTTAAAAAATTACAATTATTTATTAAATGTGAATAAAAAAACTACTCAGATAGCTGATGTAGCTCATATGGAAAAGAAACAGACTAAAGACAACATAAAGAAATTAAAAGATATCTTGTCTGAGAGAGTTCAAGATATGTTGAAGAATAAAGGTGGTCATACCAAATATTGACCTTTGAGCTCATTAGACTTCTACCAACTCTTACTATTACTGTATTTCCATGTATGTACGCCCAAATCTCAATAGCAAAATATAGGGAAATGATTTCTGCACAATAATGCTTCATAGTGTCTAGCGTTTGGAATCAGCCCTAGAGGTCCTGTAACATGCCTTGTTGAATTGAGTTGGCTTTCATTCACAAAGAGCAGTGAATGCTGGAGTGGCAGCACAGGTCAGAACAAACAAAAACTTACTTAATTTCATTAAAAAAATTATTTCGTGACTTCATTTTAAGTCACTTTTCCCCCGAGCTGCGCTGCTACTGTACACCCAAACTTGGGGTTGTACGCTTTGCCCGCTTAAACCCCTGAAAAGTCTTTTTTGACTATATCACGAATGTCTGCTTTAATATTAAACACTATCAACACTAGATGCTTCAGATGTTTTAGTGTCTTGTCTCCTTTCAAAGTTAGTTATGCATCAAGGTGAGAGGAGGGTAAGGACACATGGGCACAGTCTACAGGAATCCTTGCAGACATAAAACTCAGAGTCCCAAAGCTGAGGGTGGTCTGAAGGGGAGAAGGAGGGGTTTTAATTTAAGCAATGCAGTGGTGCTATATTTCACCCTCTGCTGTTGTCTCACATTATCTTGGTAAACATCACAGGTACTAATATGATATATTTTCAAGCAGGCAGTGTTTCATCCTGCTCTCTGTGTGATTGATGAATGACGGCGGTATGAAACAGGGACGGAGATTTATGGTGCTCCGGTGCATAGAATATGTATGATTATCAGCTCTGTGGTAAGAGCAGCTTGGTTTGAGTGATAGGTGCATGGAGAGAAATCAACTAAATGACTCTATTCCCCCAGAGAAGTCACAGGAGGAGAGTTTTTTTTTTGTTGCTTTTTTGCTCTTTCTATCTTTTTGGCCCTCTCTCAGATTTTTACAGGTATGCTCTTTCAGATGAGAGGAAATGATTAGGCCAAAAGCCAAGCAAAAATCAAAGCATGTATGTTATGCACCATAGGGCTCGTATAGCACTTTAACTGCGATGTTTGACGTTTAAATAAGAGATGAGTTTAGATGACTTTCTTCATTAGCAGACAGTGCTGAATCACACTCATTCAGAGGCTGGTAAGGTGTGACAATAAGTCAAAGTGAAATGCGGCAGTTTATCTTCGGTTATACAGTAATTCTGTCTTACCTCTGATTTAGTTTTAATACACATTGGCATCTCTGAGGGCCTCAAACAGTCAGCTCCTAATTGATCGATAGGATGTCATCGTAAATCCCCAAATCCTATGCACTTTATTGATCTTTCCGGAGTGCTTGCTGCTTCTCTGCATATGTGATTGCCTCAGTCCGCACACATGCCAAGTATCAGGCATATTTTATCCACGGGAAGCATTATCATATGCAGACCACATTGTTTTTTGGCATTTGAGAATTACTGCTTGTCAGCATGACTTGAATGACACCCTAAAGAGGACTTCATTTCCTACTCACCTCAATTTATTTTTACACAAGAGTCATAAATAATGCTAATGCACCGAGTCCATTTGGTCAGAGTAATTGTTTAATTGCTTGCTAGTGGACATGCTGGACAATTTTGTTAATGAACACTTTCATATTTAGCTTGAGGTTGAATGGATGCTCAGAAAATGTGCGAGAACTTCTACTTTGCACGTTTGCCCTACTCATGCTTGTATGCAGTGTTTCACGGGTATTTACCTCGGCTGATGTGTTTTTAAAACAAATCAATTTTTATACGCGTATTGACTTGAATTCATATTTAAAAACCGACTCAAGGAGATAGATCCGGTACTAATATGCGGGGTATCTTGAAACTTTAAACAAGATATTAATTATTTGAAAGCCAGCAAGGTTACTAGCTTCTTAAAGTAAAGTTTGCAAGGAAATATTTACAGAACTGGTCTTCAGTTTAACTTGCCCTTGCAAGATCTGCGGAGGCACTTGATCTGGTATCACCCACACAAAGCCATGTCCTTCTAAAAGGACACAACATTGACTTGTGTGACTATGTCAATCCCAAATTTAACATAATCTAATTCATTTACTTTTACGTAGAAAAATGGCAAGTCTCAAGATTGTATAGATTAATCGTACAAACCCCTGAATATTTCTATTGTTTGCAGTGTTTACTGTAATAGACTGATCTGCTGGCTACAATCAGAAAAATTAGGTAGCAAATGCCCATTTATTTTTACTCATTGTTGATCACGTAATCGACTAAAAATCTCCACAGTAAACTCTCTAGTAGAAGAAGCACATATATTGCAAATAATTGCTGTTCCTTCACAAATCCAATTAAGGAATCCAATGATAGCAGAGCATTTATAATAGAGTTTAATTCACCTAAATTAAACACACCTATCAGTGATGCTTTTTTACACTATGATAGGCTAAAATGTCTGCTATGCTAACTTACTTGTGGCGGTCATGTTTATCCAGCTGCTCTTTGAATGTGGCATGAAGTAAAAGTCTCACAGATGAAGATGTATAGCGCACAAAACGACTGCGTTGCTGGATTTGTCGAGAATAAATTTATTGTTCTCATTGTGTGTACTTAATTTCTATTTGTCACAGCTTATTGTCAATATGGAGGATGAGATGTTAGAGGCCCCGTTGTGGAGAAATGACTCACCCTGAGTTCGTTTAATGGTGGCACGTGTCCAAACACAGTCCACAAGGTGAAACAAAGAGAGGATTTGTCGTCTTATAATTGCAGTTTAATAAAGATCTTGCATGGTATCAGCGAAACCTGACAGGCTGGTCCTTCTGCTGCTTGTAAATGCAATTGTACTCGTCAGATGGTGCTATCACAAATCACGCTGAAAGTTGGGTGACAGGTAGCAGAGCTCATGGATACTTCCTGAAAAGCTGTGACATGTTTTGGACACGGGCCAAGGATTGGCTGCACATACTGCTGTGTGGCTGAAAATCGAGTGTTGCAGTGTTACCTGAGCAAAGGAGGGAATTTAATTGGAATTTGTTTGAAAAATATAATTTTGTGCAGGGCTATCAAGGAAACTGGGACATTTTAAGTGACTTATTTTAGAGTCTTTTATAATAAAAGTAGTTAATATTTACTGAACTTCATCTGATGTTTATGGCGAAAAAGAAATGAGGCGTTGACAATTTGATGGAAAGCATTTCCAAAATGGAGGCTCCCGAGGATTAAACAATGCCCTCTCTCGACACTGACACCACCACCCCCCTCTGCTGCTCTTGTTTCACCCCTCTCTTTTAGTGCTGATGTATAGCTAATGTGTGACAGGGGGAGCTCCAGTAAAACCCTGCATACATGCCAAAATACATTTTACAAGCACTGCTCTAATCAGCCTGCAGCCAGAGGCTCATAAATTGCCTCAGTGTGTCTGGGGCTGGTGAACAAACGCAGCTTATGGTCACTGCTGGGTTGGATATACAACAGGCCACGCTCCTCGGGTAGAACCAACTCTGAGTGCTGCTGGTGTTGTTTGTGAGTCATTTCAATAAAGGGAGGGACAACCCAGTGCTGTTATATCAAAAAAAAAAATATGACAGGGAGCAGTAATTTATGTGCTTGTTTAATCAGCTGAGTGCATGTAGGCAAATGTTTGCATAATGCTGCATGTTTTAAGTCAAGGCATGCATATCCCCGTGCCTGGATGATCTCTCTCATGTGGAAAGTCTATAACATGTTAAAAGATGTCATCATACTCACATTTAGGGAACACTGGAGGATTTATCAAAGTTTCATACATTTCAAATTATCAAAATGATTAGGGACACTCCTGCAGGTAGGATGTGTCACCATTTCACCGGGGGGAGGTTGTTTTGTTCTTTTTAATCTCAGCTGTAACCTTCAGCGTCCTCCACTGACAGGAAATGCAGTTTATCAACTAGGGATGACACCAGCGGAGGTGATATATGCAGGACTGTACTTCCCCAGATAACTCTAATAACATGAAGCCCTGTTGCTGCTCTGTCCCCCCCCCCCCGTTTTCAACCAGCAGGGACATTCCTGAAGTAGGAGAGTTTGATCAAATAAGATGAAACTTTGAAGTGTTGAATGCCGCTGTGACTTCACCAAGTCCTTAAATGACATTCCACAATTAAATAAAAGCACCTTAAACAGGAGGCAACCTCTATCTGTGGTTGGTGTTGTCTTTTAAAGAACAGTTTTTAAATATTTTCTATGCCACAGCTTTATAATTTATAGGTGTGCCACTTATACACATGAACTAATGTAATCCGAGTGTGTTGCTAATAAAGGAACAACCATTGTATGTGTTAGCCAAGGCCAGCATGTGTCTAAGGTCTAAGGCTACAACTGTTTGTGCAGAAAGGTTACAGAAGTATCTGTTTCTGTTACTATATTGAAGCAGATCCTGTTGTATTTACACTATGCTCTGAATTGGAATTCTCATAGTCTTCTTTATTTATATCCTCTTTTTTTCTCATATGCTCAGATACATTTAATCCAATTTGGATCCATTGGATGGCAGCACTGAGAATGACCTATATTTAGAGGAGCTCCTATAAAAACGTCTTATGAAAAGAATCATATTGTTTTCCATAATAAAGTGTGAAAGGGAAGAAATTTAGCCTTTAAATAACCACTGGCTAGCTCTAAAAAAGAGAGGAGAAAACAGCAGTTCTCTGTCATATGATGTACAATATAACACTGCCCTGTGGATGTACACTGAAGCAAAGCAGATTTTGAACAATGTGCAGGACACAGTCTCTTAATGACACATTTATAACAGTCTCCACCTTCAACATTTTTACATAGCTGTCAAATAAAACCCGAGCAGAGGAAGGCTCATAACTGCTGTGAGAGTATAGACTGTGTCTATGAAATCCAAGATTTGTTGCTTTTTATTCTGAGAGATGATAAAGTTGGGCTTAGCCATCGACACACACGCACACACACACATGCACAAGTGCACAGACGCTGCCTTCTGCTTGGGCAACCAATAAGTAGACTGTGGCTTTGGCAGTGCTCTATCTTATTTACAGGACGTTTGTTGCACTTGACATTTATCATGGCTCCGGGGCTGTGAACTTCATGCAAACGCCATCGACGCATTCAATGCCAAGAGCCTGAGGCCTCCTGTCTCAGCGTCATCACAAGTCTTTTCACGCTAAGATAAATCACCTCCACTGGACCCCAAGGAAGGCGAGGCATGGAGGTGGGGGATGAGAGGAGGGAGAGCGTTAGATAGGGGGAGCAGGGACAAGGGGAGGAAGAGGCAGAGCTGAGGTTCAGGGAGAGGGGTGTTAACATCTAAGTAATACCCAGAGGTTAACGCCAGCCCCATTTCTCCCTCGTTAATTCATACAAATATCACTAAACATTATGAAGGCTGCATATGGTTTTGGGTAAATACTTTTTAGATCTTGGAGGGATGTAAACACTGTAACCACATGACTGCCCTTGGCCTCAGGACATGAAAGCGCTCAGTCTTTATCATTTGATATATCTAATATATTGACCTGTAGGTTGAGCTTTTCTAAGAAATAAATGCTTATGACTACAGCAAGCAAATTAATAAATATAAAGCCAGAGATCTTAAAACAGTATATTCTGAAGCTTGATTGATGATATGGAGGGTGTGACATCATTAGCAGTAATTATTCATGAGTGGTTAGAATTAAAGATTGTTTAGAATAATTTGAAAGACATTATTTTACTTGATGGGTGGTCAAGCACTGCCCATGGGTACTCAATTTTTCCTTAAATATATATCTATTTTACACTACTACACGCTTATACTAAATGTCACAGGAAAATACTGTATTTTTGTCCGCTGTAGTCATTTGCAAGAACATTAGCTCTTCAAAATCAAATTTTATCAACAAATGATATGCTGTGGAAATCGCAGATGAGTCAATACATTTAATCACTTACAGATGGAGCATATAACACTGATCATCTCGAAAAAGGTATGAATATTTTTTTCTTACTCCTCTTTCAAACCATCTGTCATCGCTGTCCAAAATGTAAACATTGGCATCCTCAAAGGAGTGACCTTTGTCCTTTAGATGCAGATGGACAGCCAAGTCTTGTCCCGTCGAGGCGGCTCTTCTATGTTGTGCCATGCGTATCTATAATGCAGTTCTGAGATCCCTTCCCAGTCACCTTAATGCCCATGCACATCCTGGGCCTTTTGACCTCAGGAAAATACATTATACACCCAAAACCTTGGCTGATTGTGACCTACAGCGATTTTCACACCTTGACTTGTGTGATTAGGTAGAGGATCATTAGGGGGTCCATGTCCCTCTTGGGGGGACACTCCCATAGGGCTTAAATCTGGGACTCTCCACCATTTGACCTGAGAACTGAAGAAGCTTCTCGGATGAGAGGTGAAATGCCTTCAAGCAACTTAAAGAAGTCCAGACGCTTTTCTTTCCAAGTTCCTTAGACTATGAAGACCTCAATGACTGAGGACCTTCACAGACACTAGCGAGTCACATGACACCACAGAGTAAAAATGGCTAATTGGGCACAATTTAGACATTTTCACCTAGGGGTGTATTCACTTTTGTGAGATACTGTATGTAAACTACCCACAATAAGAACTCTCATTGACCTATAATGACATGGGAGCATCAGAAGTGGACTTTGGAGTAATGAAAGTGCTTGGACAATGACACAATATTTGTAATTTTATCCAGATGTGATCAAAGTGAAGACTTTTAGCTGTAATTCAAAAAGTATTTGCATACCTAGTTCCTGATTTTCACATGCCCAAAAGCAATTTAACAATTATCTGACAAACAGCTTCATGTAGTCTGTTCCCCCTGTTCCCAGAACAAATTAAACTGAAAAATAATTTGTTACAGGTGTTGAACTTCTATAACTGACCATTTCAATTCTGAATGTGAGGTCCAGAGAGATGCTGATGCAAGTTTATCAGGTCATCATTAGGCTCAATAAACCAAAAGATAGACAAACCTTTAGGAGTGGCCAAATCACCAATCAATGTCAAAGTCAACAGTCAAGAGATGCTTTCATAAATGTAAAAACAGAGTTTACAACAAAGTGCAAACCAATGGTTACATTCAAAAGCAGAAAGGCCAACTCAAACTTTCCCCGAAAACATCTACAATAGGTCTGCACAGTTTGGAGAAAAATAATCTACGGACAGATCAGATCAAGATGAACTTGAATGATGGGAAGAGAAAGGGAGAGAAACAGCTCATGACCTGAACCACATTATCTGTAAAACATAGTGGAGACAATGTTATGGCATGGATATGTTTGGCTGCTGGATCACTAGTGTTTGTTGATGATGTGATTGCTGATAGAAGTGGCAGGATTAATTCTGAGGTGCACAGGGTTAAACTCTGCTCAGGTTCAGAGTCTAAATGGATGATAACACAAAACATACCACAAAAGGAACCCAAGAGTTTCTCAAGGCAAAAGAAAAAGGGACATGCTTCAAAAGTCAATCACTACATCTCAACCCAACAGAGCACGCTTTTCAATTCCTGAAGACAAAACTGAAGGCAGACAGACCCACAATCAA
This sequence comes from Pelvicachromis taeniatus, assembly GCA_015108175.1. Lineage (NCBI taxonomy): Eukaryota > Metazoa > Chordata > Actinopteri > Cichliformes > Cichlidae > Pelvicachromis > Pelvicachromis taeniatus. The sequence continues at coordinate 12,302 of VURO01018854.1, read as the reverse complement.
AGGTGAAGGTGGCTGCAGTAAAGGCATGGCAGAGCACTTTAAGCAAGAAAACATGACGTTTGGTGATGTCCATCTAGACGTCAGGCAGTCATTGACTGCATGTGATTTTTATCCATCTATTAAAACAAATAATCTTGATTTATCCAATTACGTTTGAGCCTCTAAAGCCTCTGGCTTTGTATAAGAAATGACTGCAATTCTTCACTTGATATCTGCACTTTAGTCACTTTTGACTTAAACCAGAGGAGGGATTATAAAAATTGATTCACAGTTCAAATACAGCACACCACAGCCTTCTTGAGTATTGTTGCTCACTATTTTGCTCACTCTTTATGACCACAGTGTATCCAGCTTTTGATGGCACCTTCCAATAAGATAACACACCGTATTCCAAAGCTCTAATAATCTCATCCTGATTTCTTGAACACGACAAACAGTTAACTTTTCACAGATGTCCTCCACAGTCACCAGATAAAAATCCAACAGAACACCTTTGGGAAGTGGAACTGGAAATTTTACATCATGGATGTGCAACTGACAAATTTGCAACAACTGTGTGACACTGTCATGTCAGCATGGACCAAAATCTTTTTGAATGCTTCTGGCTCCTTGCTGAATCTATGCCATAAAGAATTAAGACAGTTCTAAAGGCAAAAGAGGTCCAACCTGAAGGTAGCAAGGTATACCTAATGAAATGCTCAGTTAGTGTATATCCCCAGAGGTGTTTATATTTATATTAAAACAGGCAGTAATATTAATGTTGCTATGTTAATTTATACTCTGCCTCAAACACCAATAATAACAGCAATTATTTCAGTTCATGAGAAACAACAGGAGAACAGGCACAATGTACACAAGATTTGATGTATGCAAAATGAATAAATAAAAAAGACACTATAGACAACAAAACCCACTAAAACCCTGACACTCGGACCCCAGGACAGCCTATTACAGATGGAACAGTACAAGCCCTAATAGTGGTACACATTAAAAATGGCTTCAGGATAGAATGATGAATGTGCCCACAGAGCCTACCAAATCCACCCAGCAAGTCTCAGTGCAATACATCTCCACGCAGTCAGCCCAAAATTATAAATCAAACTTCTCGCAGTTCTGTATGATTCATGGCCATTTATTGACAATAATTTACAGAAGTGGTTTTCGGATGCTTTTAACTTTGCTGTGGCAGTAATTTACCAACGAAGGAAAAAAGAAAACAACACTGCTGTATGTCTTCTACTTGACTGGCAGTGCAGTAGCTAAGTGATATGGAGGGGTAAAAAATTAGATAGCTGATGAAAGCCCATTGATTCAAATGCTTGATGTTCTTGGAAAGGCAGAAGGATGACATTGAAGAATTTGCTTAGGGCTGCCTTCTGAGCATCTTGCAAAGTACTACAGAGGTCTGACTCAGATCTAATGGGTAAATGTGATAATCATTTCAGGAAAAAAAACACACACCCAAGGCAAAGAACTAACAGACAGTGCAAAGTACCAAAAAAGAAGCAAAAACAAAAACCAGATATATTCATACCAAATAGGCTCTACTTACATACCCTTCAAACATTTTCTAAAGACAAAACAACAGTGACAGTTTAAATCAATTTAGGGGCCTATAAGGGCAGCATCACTATTGTTTGACATTATGGTTGAATTTTATATCATAACCTATACCACTACAAGAATTCATTATGCCATGTTCTCCCAAAGGTGCTGCTGATCACCAGTGAGGTTATTTCTGGAGCTGTGTGACACTGATGATGTTGACAGCAATCACCTTCCCATATCACAGCTGCTGCAAAGGTCAGACTGAATGAGAGAGATGTGTAAGCAAGGCCAGTCCTCCTTCAACAGTCTGATCTGGCCTCAGGCACTCTGGCTGATGAGGCCTAAATATCAGCACAGGGTCATTATTTCAACTAGTGAAGCACTTAACTTCTTTACTCCCCGTCTCTGAGGACACTGCTGTAGCCATGATGATGGTAGATGAGGGAGAGAGAAAGGCAGGGCACAGTGTCAGGTTTTATCCCCAAAGTATGCATAACAACTTTTTTTCTTCCTCTCATGTCTCTCGGTGGATGTAATTCCTGCACTCCCAGGGTGAATTAATTAATTACAATGCTGGCTGGGTATCAAAGGTAAATGATTTAATTACATTCCCTGCATCTTTGTTAAGAAGCCAACTGTCAGGCAGTGGTAAGTGGGGCTATGGCCCTCTGTGGCGCCTAAGGGGTGTGTGTGTATGTGTGTGTGTGTGCAATTTGTGTTTCAGTATCTTTTTTACATTAAAAGGAAAGGAATAGAGCGGGACAATATGTATCAGTTTATACCTTCCTATGGTACTTGCACATTTAAAAATAATCTGAGTCACCTCTGCAAACACTGAAAATATAATCAGAAGCCTTTATAGTCATACTATTATTTAGCAGAATAGCACGACTACATTAGGCAAAATAAGTGTGATGTTCTATACTTCTTTGTGGAGCAGCTGAGAATGCTAGGGGTGGCAAATCTCACGTTCTAAAATCATATTTTTCTAAGGACAGGATTCACCTTTTTAACTGTATTTGAGTCTTCACCAGCTCTTTATCTGCTATTAATTGTAGCTGTTTGATTCTAAGCCAGCTGTCAGTTTATCAGATTACGAAACATAACCTTCTGCTGGAAATGTAGTAATTCAGAACATTATCACCGAACAGAACCAGCAAAATTCCAGCAATGAGTTTAATACAGTTCTTAAATTATTACAGTCACCAATATTAGTGTTAAACTTGCTATTTGGTATTTTCTACATTTTCATGTAGAAATACCCTCAGAGTGAAAATAAGCTAGTAGCTATATCTAGTACAATGGGCCTCTTCTCTAAGAAGGTCAAAGTTTTTTGTAGATGGTCTCTGACAAATAAATAAATAGAAACATAAAAATAAAGTAGTTAAGCTGTTTTCATAGTGCGCCCAGATCAGGAAACCAAAGAACGAATGACTTTGTAATGGTTATATATATATGTCGGTATAGGTGTTATAATGTGGTGGATAACATACTACTGTTTATGTATTAAACCAAAAATTAAAGAACATTATTAAAGAACAAACACAAAAAACATCTTGTTGCATCTTTTTTTGTTTTGAAGTCTTGAGTTTTGCATTTTCACTATACCCACTTGAATGGGACAATTTTTGGAAGCACTAGAGGACCTATCAGCTAATGCTAGCACTTCTTAACCTGTTCGTTAGCAAGATGCATTGGTAATTCACTGTCACAGTGCTAACTTTGGCTAGTTTAAGACTTATTACATAAGATACTGGAGAAAAATGCCAGCTGACTCATTACTGTCTTTTATTACAACCAAAAGCTATGACTGGCAGGTCCGTGCCAGTCATAGTGGCCCTAGCTATAAGTGGCTCTTTCATTTGTTGCCCCTGAGGATGCTCCTTGTCATTCTGTATATTCACTCATTCTTAGAGATCTTAAAATTAGCTTTTTAGTCATGTTAGACAAAGACAGTATATAAAATGTACATAGCTTTTGTAAAACTGAAGCCACTGTGGAAGTGCCCGAGACCTGTGTTCTGTCTGTGGTTACAAGATGCCTTCTGGTCCTATACTGTGGTCTATGGGAAAACAGTTTTTTGAACTGACCTCTGTGTTACGTCTATGGTCTCAGATGAAGCAGATAAATTCAGGCTTGGTGTAGGACAGCACAATCACAAAATAACATGAATGTTATTTACAGTATATATGCAGCATATGATCATAAACAAACGCTCTGAATGTACTAAGTTCTCTTAAGAATCAATCAACTCATTGATGATGTACACTGATGACCTACAATCTCAAATGCTTATTTGATGAGCAACCTTAGAAAAAAAGAACTTTTCAGGGAAAGAAAGGCCACACATTTGGTGACAAAGCATCTGAAAGCACACACTGGCAGAAGGATCAGGTTGTATTTTCAGACCAGTGGTTTATAGGGCAGATAAAGCTTTCATAATCTGGAGGTGGCCTGCAGCACACATCAGCTGATCTTGATTTTTATCTTTAACAGAGATGCTTTTGTGACATCACATATCACTGCACTGAAAAAGAGAGCAAGTTCATGTTAATGAAGAATCTGGGTTACAAATAATCCTTGTATCCACATGGCTGAATAATTGCTGAAAAAGCAGACCTGCATTTAAGATAAATAGAGCCGTTACTGAGGTTTTGTCACTGCACAAAGAAGCTGTTTATAGCACAGAGGCCTCAGATAAAATATTTTCTGGCCAAACAAGGTAAATGAAGCATAATTGGAAGCCCATTACCGAATTGAAAAACGGGTGTCTTTTGTTTTAACTGTGTTAGAATCGAACTGAGGGCGCCTCTCCTACTCTGTAAACCTACATTAAACTGCAGGACTCAATAATTATAATGTTCAGGATCCTTCTGAGGGGCGAAGAAAATCAATAGAGTAAGGACAAAGAACCTATAGCCATCACTTAATTCTCTTATCACTGTGATTTAGGGGAAGAGGAGGATGTTAAATAACTGTAAATCTTTAGCTATGACTTTGAGGGTGCTTTATGGCAGGTCTTACAGCGTCTCCCAGACAGAATGTCCATACTTTCCGCAGACCACACAATTTATAGCTTTATTACCCTTTGTCTTAAAGAGCAGGGAGACATAGCAGGGAGGAAGGAGATAACAGCCCTGCGCAGGGGCAGATGGGAAAAAAGTCGGATGCCATCATCGACAGAGACATATCTCTGTGACAGGTTTACGGCTCAGGAGCAGAGCTTCTATTTGGGGGTGTCCCCCTCCAGCTCACTATCCCTCCCTGAAGACCCACCTGTGCATCTCGAACACACACAACACATTTATTCCCAAACTGCAGTGCATGAAAAGGCTGCCCCCTGTGGAAGGAGTGAAATTCAATTTCCGACTTATCCCTGGATGATCGGATTTACTCTGCTTTTCAGTTCCTTCCAAAACATCGCTGCCAAAATACCTTTCTAGAGGTCATAGGGAGGACTGACAAAGGGGAGGGCTATGGCGAGAGAGGGCAGGCTGAAGGAGGGAGGTGGAGCACTTTTTCACCACAGAGTCATGAGTTCCTCTGGTCCAGGCAGATGCTTCCTCATATTTTCTTGCCCAGCTGACAAGTGGCTTATTGTTTCCCTTGATAAGGGTACAGTGTTCTGGTAATGGAAATTAGAGGGAGGCGTAAGTCACCGAAACGCAGGGTGAGATGGAATCAATAGCCTTTTGCATTTCTCACGGATGCAAAAGGCGAAGTTGTTATCAGTGCTATTTAAAAGAGCGAGGCCCCTTATTTGTCTTTGAGCTAAACTCATGGGTACTCTGAGAGCTAGAAATAAAAGTTACACTTTGCTTGAACCCTATGAAAGCTGTTTTATAGTGTTCAGACACTTTCACGCTCCAGACATTTTCTGAATTGTGTCAACTCGTGATGGCTTGAGGATCAGAAAGATAATAAAAGAAACCCTGTCCAAACTGTGTGAATAGAAATAAAAGCAGCCAATTTACAGAAATTTATTTATTGTATTAGTCCTTACCTCATTATGTATACCTCATATTACTCATTATGTATTTTTCTTGTCAATTTATGACTGTTTCAAGTAGTTTCACTTAAATTGGGATTGTGTCCATAGGTAACGGATGATTTGTTTATTCTGAACAATAATTTGAGACGTGTCAGTACACCTAACTCTATACCTTAAATATGTACTTTTGTATGTCACGTGCTCCTGATAATTTACAAATATACAGATTATTGAGAAATTAAAGGGAAAACATGAACCCTGGACCCTCACAGTGAGAGGATCTGTTGGCTGTGTTTTGCTGTTCAGGACATTATTTCTGAGAAACGTTGCTTTAATGTCACACTAGCGTGAAAGTAGGATAGCAAACTCATTGCTACTAGGAAAAATTGGTGGTTGCCCGGTGATTGCATTTATTTTTTTCAGTCGGTGACTGATTGCATGTAGTTGCAGTGGACACCCAGTGGTTGAGTGTACAACACCCTCAGACTCTAGACGATGGCACAGATCACTTGGTGGGAAACAATTACAGCCAGACTTGGATTGATTGCAGTCACTGTCAGACAGATAGGCGAAGATTTGCAAATAATCGGTATCTAATTTATAAATCCAGGTATATTTCTCATACGCTGCCATCAATCAGTCTGAGCTAATGAGCCAACTTATCTGCCACACATCTCTTTGCAAAAAGTGACTCAACTCAACTGGTTGCATGCAGGTTGTGTTCTGGTTATATTCCTATACAGAAACAAGGTTGCTGAGTCCCTGATTCATTTTCCAGCTAAATTACATCCTGCAGGAACTGCATCACTATTTGTGGAGTAATTTCAGAATTTGTGTTTTAAATCTGCTGTGTTCTGGCTGGACATAAGCAGTATATATGAGAACTTTTCTTTAATGTCTATGCATGTAGACTGCAAAAGATTTGCAATTTTGGCAAATTTATCACAGTTTATTGCTAGACTGTTGCAAAAAAATTTTTTTACCCGTAATTGCCAACTTATTCAATGGCAAAGTGACAGCAGACTCACAGCAAGTGAGTCATTCTCGATGTTGCAAAGTAGTGTTGTAGATGGCAGCTGAGTGCGAATGGTCACAGACCAGATCACCATCTTCAAAGCAACCATTTTCAAAGGTAATGAGACCACAAATTTAATTCACATAGCTGCACTAACTTTGATTGTGCTTCCGATCAGTGTTTTCCATAGTGTGACTGTAAGGTTATCCTACAATTAAAAATGTCTATAGGAATGACTTGTTCTATCACAACATTGGCCTCATCTATTTAAAAATGTATGTGACTCGTAGACCATAAATACCAACATGTGCTCACCATCATTAGAACATCAAAAGAGGGATTCTCTTTTGGAAGACTGGTGTTACATCTCACCTCAAGAGTCCAAAGGTTTGGAGGATCTATACCCAGGTGTACTGAAGCTGCTTTGGCTAAATGACTATTATTTTTTTGGAGTACTGTGGCCAAATCACAACCAACAAAAGCAACCACAAATAACTGCTGAACATTTGCACTGCAGTGCACCCTTAAAGTACACAAAGTGGGTTACGAGAAAAGCAGACCTATTTGTGAACACACTTTGACCCAGTTACTGACCATGTCCCCGAACAATGCTGAGATCAAAGGGAGACTTTGTATTCTGCTTTTTGATAAGTTATTGTCAACAGCTGCTGAGACAAGAAATGACTACTTGCCAGAACGTCACACTAAACAGTATACAGGAAGTCAACACAACAATAGTCTTCTCAAGTGATAAAGACAAATGTTTGATGGTGCAGACTTCAAAACCAGCAACAAATCCATAATGGTTTCCTTTTCTGGAAAAACAGGTGCTTAAAAGCAAACCTGCTATGACTCCTCCAATTGCCTCTCTTTAGCACTGAAGGTGTGAAATCATCTAGCAATTGTTGTGCCTCTCAAGAAAGTTTGAATAGTATATCTAAGAAACTTTAGCAAGCATATTTGCAGAGCTGCAGAAACTCAGAACAAGGGACGAGGATCACGGGAAAAAAACACAAACCCATACCCTCAGAGGAATGATTTGTGGTTGTATAGAGTGAATCTTGAATCCTGAACCTTCCAACATGGTCAGCGAGTAAAGCAGCTGAGATGACGTCCTCTTGCTGACAGCTCCCCTTAGGGCCCTGGAATACATTAACCACTGGGGTCCACAGGGGTGTTGGGAATAATTACTCATTCCTGCCATGTGACACCCTCAATAAATTAAACTCCCCCTTTAAGTTTTAAAGGCAAATGCGTATTGTGGCTATCACTTAAAGGCTGGCCTCTCCGTGCTTGTGCATAATTTCTTGTAAGAATGTGTTACCACAAATAACAGGACCCAGCATCTGACTATAGATGAGTGAGCAATGTGCCAATGAAGTCCGAGGGAAAGGGGACACTGTGGAGGAAAATGCATTAAAGGCTTTGTGTATGTGTCTTCATCATCATTAATAAATTCTACTCCATCAAGCTATAATCTAATTATAAATCATGCCTTCATCTGCCATGAATCATCTCTACACTGTGTTAGCTAAATTGTGGGAAGAATTCAGACACATCATTAAGATTTAAATGATGATTTCTTTTTTTTTTGTTAAAAAAAAACATCAGAAAAGTTATTGGCCTAACACAAAGGGATTGTTAAACCTCTGTAACTAATGGCTTTAAAGAAAATGTAATTATGATTTAATAATTGACAGATTAAGCCTAGGGAGCTTAATTTTTTTGGCAATGGCCATGATCCATAAAAATCAGTTTTTCTAACAGCTGCATGTCTAAGAGAGGTAATTACATTCTCTGTAAACATGTATAAAACCTAAGCAAACACGCCCAGCAGAAGGCTGTGGATTAGGGGTGAGATGGAGATGTCATCCCATGCTTACAATGGCACATCTGGAAGATAACTCTGAAAAATACAGCTGGTGATAGGTTCTTTCAAAAAAAGCGAAAAAGTCTCGAAATAAAGTTCCAATGCGCAGGAGTTACTACAGCGGTGACAACCCAAAGACAAGTTGTGCAAAAGAACATCAACACCTCCCCTCAACAAACACATGACGACCTCAAAAGCTAATTATGTGTCACACTGAGCTCATACAGAAATAATTTTACTTGCTTTGCTGTACTTATTTTGCAGACAAAGCCAGCATCTTGAAGATAATTCTCGCAAATAACTTGAAAAAAGTTGGTCTCTCCACTTTTCTTTGCCACTTTGTTGTTTGTGCAGTGCTGACATATAACAACACAGCAACATTTGTGAGCATCTGTGCCAGATTTCCAGAGCAGAAAGACCCTTTGTCCAATGAGAGATTTGACAGTTCCTGTCTTGTTAGACTCCTCAGAGCCAATGTTCTGTCACTGCACAAAGAGACCACCGACTTCAAGTCAGGTGAAACTTTATATGTCCCTTCTGTCTTTTCTCTTTTCAGTATGCACTAATGATCTCGATGAAGAACACATATGCTGGTGACACATACAGCGGGCGAGAAAAGAAGGCGCAGTGTTGATACGGATACCGAATGTAATGTGTGAGATGTGTAACGTGATTAGTCGAGTCCCCAGCCAAGGCCTTCAGTCAAAGGCAGCAAAGGCAAAGATCATAAGACACATTAAGAGATCCTTCGTCATGACGTGAAAGAACATCTGAGTTCTCAGCTGCCGCCATTCATTTTCATAATGACAGTAAATGCAGTTGAAAGCATTGGGATCTCTGAATGGCATTAAGCTCTCTTCTTTCAGTTTTGATTAGGTGACTTGCAGAAGATGAAGATAAATCATTTAGAGGAAGATACGTGTGTCAGGAGATAATGCCTCCACTGGTTGAACATGGCGACGAAACACTGGCTCAAACCGAACCTGATGAAACACAGCAACAACCTGAGAAATTCAGGTGCGTGCATGATACAGGCATTCATTTAAATGTGCGCTGCTCGCATGAACGCCTCGCTTTTGTGTGCGAGTGTGTGCACGCGTGCTCATATCTGCCTGGCAAATATCTCACGTTCTTTGTGTTTCATGTCAGGCATCTCGGTCTCCGTGACAGCATTTCACATTGATGTGGCATGTCTTGGAAAACAAAACTAAGAGGGTTAAGTATCTGCAGTAAATACTTTGTCTTAGCATATTTAGCCAAATTAATGTCAAAAATTAATTTCTGTCTGATTGATCACGTGGATAATTGTCAGCCTTTGAGCTCATTAGATTTTGCAGACACACATATATTTTTGTTTTAACATCACTTATACTTGAGCTTATCTTAAAAAAACAAAACAAATATATATATAAACCATCACCTGGAGATTCAAATGGTAACTGTGGAAGTACTAAATCCTTCAAAATGTCTTTTAAAACTTTACGAATGTTCTCAGCGCCCTGACCAAAACAAAACACGATGACAGGTGCCAGTTTACGACATCGCTCTCTTTATCTCTGCGTCTCCTCAATTTCCCCCGACAGAAAGAAAAAAGACAGATAGAGAGAGGAGAGAAAGGGGGGGAGAGAGAGGAAGCGCAGGGGACCTGAAGTGTGTTTAGGAGGAAGATGGCTGTCAGTAGCTGTCAATCGTCAGCTTTTTGATGCCATCGTCTTGGCACAGGCCTGTCTGTCTCACAGTGCAACAGCTATCAAAGACTCACTCACAGCAGAGACAGGCGCCAGGGTGGAAACACGAGGAAATCCACACATTCTCTCATTTACACCTGGCATAAAAACTTTGTGAAATGTGGGTCTGTGAATTAGAACGGAGCTGATCGTTCTCACCTGGCCTTGAAGCAATAAACACGCTGAAGTGAAAAGGCAGGCCCGATAGTGCAGTGTGGTAAACGGCTGAAAAGAGATTTTGACTCAGATCGCTTTATTATGTTTTTTTTTTATCATTCACATGATTCCGCTTGCACTCTACACTGTAATTTCACTATTTGTTGCAATCGGGGACTATAATTATGTGTTAGATTGGTTTCAACAGCATTTAGCGAGGCATGTATTTAAGGAAAACAGTCCAGTCATAAATTTCCAATGCTTGATATTGTGATAGAATTGGCAGCGATCTATTAAAAGAAAACTCACTACTTGCCTCTATTTTCCTATTATTGGCTGTCAGAGAATGCTGTAAGGTCTTTAACTGTATTGGTGATAACAGCAATGCGTTCTGCTGTCCTTGGTGAACTGTCTGTTTTTCATTTTGTCTGAGACAGATCTTGTACGCGGCCTTCGGTTTGCACGCCACATCTCTATATTTGGTCCAAGATAACATCAAAATGACTGTGTCCAGATGACCAGATCAGAACACAAAATACAGAGGGGAAGGTGGCCGATTCACCTTCCAACCATGTATGTTCAGCTTGGCTCTTGAGTCGCTTTACTCTGGCCATTTGGCAGGTGCACACGCAGCCAGGAGAAACAAAAAATACAACCAGATCCGTGCTCATGCAAACAGCTCAATCTCCTCTTGCTGCAGAGCGTAGCAGCCTTTGGGAAGTCCTGTCAACGCTTACCATTTGGCCTTGAACCTGTGCTAAGCTATTGAATTCATCATGGATAAAACATTAAAGATGTACATCCAAAAGACTGTGGCTGGCTGTTTATTGGCACTCACTGCTCCATAAACCATTTTTATCCCTTGCAGGATGAGACACACATGCTCTGCAGTCCTATTGATGGTGTTTAACACAGAATATAAACTATAAAGCACAATAATAAACATAAGAGGAGCAAATAAATCAGATTCATAATAACCCTGAGGTGGGATTTATGTAAGCAAAGATAGAGTCTTTGTGCAAATTGATGGTACAAGCTCTATCAAAGCACCAGTGAGACACTAATATAGTCTTATAAACACACCAGCAACACTCTAAAGTAGCTTCTTTGGCTGGCCTAAGTGCTTAAGTAATGTATTGCTTTCATAAGTGTGCAACTTTGCAGTACTTCCTATTGTAGAAATATGTCTCCATCCTCTGGGTGGTGTGATTAAGAATAAAATACAAAGACTATTACAGTGGAATAAATTCAAACTATGACATAAAGCAGGAAAGCATTAACTGTGGTGAGCTGAGCTGCCGCAGCAGAGCTCTGTCTTAGAGGCCCCTGTGACAACACCAGGGAACTCCAGAGGTATCCATCACCAGCACACACTGCCCCCCCCTAGCACCCAAGCTAATGTATCACCTCTGGATTACAGTAATATCTGTCTAATAGATGTTTTCTGAGTGGAAAGGGCCACGCGTGCCCCAAACAGGAGCTGCAGTTGCTGGGTGTAGCTCTGAGGAGATGGGGCTTCTGCTCCTGGAGGTCTATTATACTTCTACCCCCTTCCTCTCATGAGTCCAGGATCCTATTCCTCCTCCCAGTCCATTCATCCTGCCTTCCTTCAACATTCTTGGGCTATTTGTGTGCGTATGTACATGCATGCATGCCTGCTTTCATGTGTTAGTCACAGGTCTCTACTATGAGGCCCGACAGCCATCCTGGGGCGATGCCTGGGTCCCTCCAGTCAACTTTACTGCCTTCATTTGGCCTGATGAATGGCTAGCTGCCTTATCAGTCCCTCTGCCTGCAATCTCAAGTGGTTCCCTGGAGTCTCACAGTGCCTGCAGCTTTGGTCGCTCTCTTCAGCAAGCACTCTTTCTGCCTCTTTTTACACACACACACAGAGCAGAGACATTGCAAACAGAGGCACAAAATTACATACAGATAATACTATTCTGGATGTACAGTTCAAAAACGACATGCACACGAACGAAAACAATGCAACCC
>VURO01018850.1:31688-42205 GCA_015108175.1 Pelvicachromis taeniatus | reverse complement strand
TCGCAGGGCTAACACAGATAGACAGACAACCATTCACACTCACAGTCACTCCTGCATTCACACCTATGGGCAATTTAGATTTTCCAGGTAACCTGTCCCCACTAACTGCATGTTTTTGGACTGTGGGAGGAAGCCACATTTTTGCGATCAAGTCACTATAACCTTTATTTTGTAAGAATCAAAACAATTTTATTTACAATGGCAGACTAGGAAAAAAATAAAGGCTATTGAGGAAATGTTGGTAGGATTAAAAAGAAAACTATAGCAGCACATTTCTAAATCCTACCCCCTGTGATGAAAGTTTTGATTCAGAGCTTCAGAGGGTAATTACAAAATGTACTTTTAAGACTATCCCGCCTTTAAGCCAGCTTTCTTCTTGATTGGCTGCCCCTCATGAATAGAAGCTTTGAACAGAATGAGGGGCCACTCTGTCACAGCCAGAGCTGAGTGTTTGAGATGAGAGATATGATATCTCTTCTTGCTGACATCATACAGAGCCAAACCGTGTTAAACTGTGAAGACGAGACATTCAGATGACCCTGTCATCCATAATTCTGTACAGTGGAAAAAGCCACTCACCACATCTGCCCCTGAGAAACCCTGTCCACAGGCTAACAGTCGTTCCAGACCCATTCTTCCAATATCTGTTGTAATGAAGAGCAAAGCTGAAACGCTCATTACATTTTTCATGGTGCATGAGTTTTCCCTTTAACTGGATTGAAACCAAAAAGGAAGTCTCTAAAACGTTTTAATTATTTCGACTTCATATTTTATTTATTCAGTTAGCCGTGCCTGTTTTATTTAAGTGGGTCAGTTATTTCGAGGAACAACTCGTTTCAAACTCTACACAATTAACTGAGTTTTTCCCTCTAAGAGGTTACTGTTTAAAACCCAACATGAAGACTTTATAATGCTCCAGTAATATAAATGTTTTGTGCATTTACTGTTGAGAAGCAGAGCAGAATTTTCCCTCTGCAACTGTTCAGCGCAGGTGTCTAATGATAGTGGATGGATAAATGTGTTGAAGTGGAGACAGAAAACTGTGGGTAATAAATAATGCAACCTACATAATACTTAAAAGGAGAGCGGCCAAAAGGCTGTTCTTTAAAAGGGATTTTCATTCCCAATTCCAAACTTTAATTCTAGTGTAGCTCTGCTTGATTCACAGCTGAAAACATTTTATTTGTACAGTGACATTTGCAGAGACGGTGCCTGTACTCCGTATATCTGTATGGCTAATTCCAAAAACCAGTCTCCTGATGAGCATCAATAGATTATGTCAAATTGAAGTAATTTCAATACCCCGCAATATAGATCCCCCCCCCCCCTTTTAATTTTCTTCTGCTTGACTGCCCCTTGTAAACAGAAGGTTAGAACAACAAATGAGACATTGGTACTTCCCACACTGCCTACATTTCTCAACTTGGTCCTCGTCTCAAATACACCAGTTTAGCTCTTTTCCTTTGAAGGTCCCACTCTTTTTAAGCCCACTTCTTCTGTTTGACTGCAGAAGGTTTGAGCAGTAGAGCTTTGTTCCTGAGATGACCACATAATAAATCTCTCTCTTTGACAACATGCAGAAAAAAGACCAAAAAAAAAAAAAATAGTGTAAAACTAAGCAGGAAAAAGCAGTCTGAACTTTTAACTCGCAGCGATTACTTGTACAAATGTTGACCTCATTATTTGAAACTTTGGCCATGTCTAATGATCATCCACTACTAAAACAGGGACGAATGTGTTCAGTTTAAATTGGGTAAGGAAACCCATACGTTGGAAAAAGGTCTAGCTGTATGCTTCTAGAGCCATGGCTAACAAGCTTGCAAACTGTTAGCCCCCAGCTTCCCTTGCTGCCATTTAAAGCATCAAATTGATCAAATTCCTAAATGTAACATGCTGACTGTGGGTGTTGTTGAAGGGTCTCCAGCATTCACTGAAATATCAAGCACAAGTGTCCTTCCCTCCTCGTGTGGGGAAGAATCAGCACAGTGTGGTAACTACTAATGAGCTTTTGTAGTGGATTTGTTCCCAACATTAGTGGAATCTCCCCACTGGTGATGGCGGTTGAAAAGACAAGGAGGTGGAGGACAGCAGTGTTTGATGTTTGACACACAGGAAGTCGCTGCCGATTGATTGGCTCCCGTTAAAGCAGACGTTCCCCTCGTAGGAGAGATGTCTCATGTCTTAATGTAAAGCGTATCATCTGTTCAGTCCCTGGGAATTCATCCCTGCAGACTCCTGCTTGCACTGCGTTTGAAAGACAGATGAAAGACCAATTTGATTTTTTTTTTTCTTCCCGTTTCAAAAGCAAGAAAATCTCTGGCAACAAAAGTGGAAAGGAATAGCAGCAGATTAAAATAATGAGGCTTTTAGAGGACTTCAGTAGCTTCACATGAGTCGCATTTCTCTCTCATCTTTCACCTTCTTTGCCCTGCAGAGAACACAGGAAGGAGGGAAATATCTTAACTCTTTAAGCCCCGGCTGAATTCTGCTTTGTACATCTCTGCTCTTAAATTAGCAGAAGACAACCCTTTTAAATACCCAGTGGTAGATATTAAACTGCCTGCCACGGAATAATAATTAGAGTGGTGGTTGTTTCTGGAACCCCCCCCCCCCCTTTCCTTTGGCAGCGCTTTGCTAATTTGCAGTGACATCTCCGTGGCTCAGCAGCCCCTGGGCTGTAGACAGAGGCACGGTCATGATGGGGGAAAATGGAACCCACTGGGCATTCTTTACTGGAACTATCAACCCCCACACACACTCACAGTTCCACCACTTTCCCGCTGCCATTTTTCTCTCATCACACGCTCCTTCATCTCTGCAGCTCCGCTCCACTCATCATTCAGGAGCAGAAAGCAATCCTCTGCTATCTGAGAAAAGTGGACCTTTTTCGGGCCTTTTAATGGACTCCCAGCAGTTGACAGGCTTGTACATGTGGCTATATTAACACGGCTGGAAGAGCATGTTCGAACATGTACCCTGATGTGTATGGCAGCGATTCTCCTGAGAAAATACATATTTATTTGAGAGGTCTTTATCATAAAATACATGTAACTGAGTTTAATATTGCTGACAGTAGCTGTTCTGTATACATGGAGAAGGCTTATGAGTGGGTTCTGTGGGTGTACAAGGAGATTACTATAAGGTATCAGATCCTTGTAAAACCAAAGTGAGAGCTGTGTTCAGGTCCTTAGAACTAACTTATGCACATTTTCCGGGGATGCTTTCATTGTCTTCGATCCAGTCTATAATTTGCGAAGCATAACCAGAGCAATAAAGAGTGTCCGTTTGAAGAACCACAGAGTCACAACCCTGCTTTTTGTAAATGATATGGTTTTGTTGGCTTTAACAGGAGGTAAGCTTCTGTATGTGATGTGGGGGTTTGCAGCTGGGATGAGAGTCAGCATCTTCAAGTCTGAGTAGGGTGTGAGATGAACAGGCTGAGCAGTGCGGCATCAGCAGTAAATCCTTTCTTTTCTGTTTCAAAATTTTCTCCAGTGTTCTTTCTATGTGTTACATAATGCAGTTTTGTCAGACACCATCTGTGTTTTGCTATTATATACACAGGGTGTCTTTTGGCTTCGGTTCCTTGATGCAGCATTGGCCACCAAGAAATAACGTCGGCGTATCAGACCTTTCACTCACTGGTTAGGTGTACCTACTAAAAAAAAAAATGGCATTATGTTCTAGTGTGAGTTTACAAATCATCTAATTGTCCAGTTAAGAACTGCAAACACCAGGTATAGTTTCATGATCTTCTCGTGACTTGTTCTTTCAAAGACAAGATCAAGATTCTGGATTCAACTTTATTGTCCATAAACTGCTTGTGCATCAGCATCTGTGCAATTACTGGTTAAAAAAATAATAGAAATGTGACTGTGGCAAGAAAATCAAAGAATGTAAAAGAGGAAGAATCTCTGAAGAATCTAACCTTAGTTTAAAAAAAGCCTTTTGTAGCACTCAGTGCTGATGTGGAGTGTTGTGAACAGGCTTGTGTTTGGGTGGTTTGGAAATGTCAGAATACCTTGAGTGGTGGAAATGTGAAGCTGATGCATGTGTTGTGTGCTTCAGTTGCTCAGTACACTAAATTTTCTGACAGCATGCCAATTGAACTGAAGCCGTTGTCTCAACTTGAATTTTGTTGCCCTTTCCTCTGTTTTTCCATCCTCTCTTCATCTTTGTCTCCTTTTCTCTCCCTCCTCCCCTTTTCTTCCCTATGTCTCTCTACTGAGCAGGAAGCCTTTATAACAGGTCTGCTCCCAGAAACAACCTATTCTGTGACTGTGGCTGCGTATACTATCAAAGGTGACGGAGCTCGCAGCAAGGCCAAGGTTGCCACCACCACAGGAGCAGGTGTGTGCAGTGCATGCATATAGCTTGATCATATTCCTGCTTGTTTTCTCATATGTATAATGTCTCCATTTAATACCTTTTCAGGGTTTTTTTTTTTTTAACAGTCTTCTGCTGTCTTGTTTTTTTCTGTTTGTCTGATTTTGATTATAATATTAGCTAATGTTGGCTCCATAGACTGGATATAAAAGATGGAGGCAACTACCCACGTTTAGTTTACGAACTCTTGTTGGCGTTTTAGAGGCACTCTTTTACTAAGAATCCAATAGTACTGCACACGTGAAGCCACTCTAAAAAGTATTCCCTACTTTGTTGTCTGTTTCACTCTACCAAAGTATTGAACATGAACTCATCAGAAAAATATTTACAGAAAAAAATTGTGATTAAGTTAAACGTAGTTTTCCCAACAGACTTCTATTAAACTTTGACATCTTTTGGAGCCAGAAGAGTTGCCCCCTGCTGGCGCTTTTCAACAACGCATTCTCACTCCCAAAGAATAAAATACTACGCTATGTGACAAATCTTCGGTATATCATGCTTTTGGCCACCCAACACGTCTCTGTTATGCGTTTGGAAACGGGAGGAAATGAGAACCGTTTGGACTGAATCTACACATGTACATTTATTTTACTTTCTCATTATAAATCGCTTTGGAAAACACTAACAAAATTAAGGTTGCGGTTAAGGTTAGGAATAAGGTCATGGTGAGGGTTAGGGTTATGGTTAGGGTTAGGGCTACGTGTGTTAGCGCCGGGAGCGTCATTCTACTGGATTCCATCCACAATCCGGCGTGTATCATAGGGACGTGGAAGGTTACCTTTCGCGTTCCCATGGGACGCCTCGTCGGTATGTTACGCGTCGAGAATGAGAACGGCCTCTTTTCAAACTTAAAAGCTGATCTGAATAACAGTCTTTATTATTCTGACAATACAAGGTAGTGTGGCCTTTATTATAATCTTTGAGTCCTCTTAAAAACAGGACCCATTCCTTCCAACCAACTAAGAAAATAAGCTAGATAATATCTATATAGTGTCTTTAAGTGCTGAATTTATTTTATTTTTTACTTTTTTTAAGTAATCACTGCACATGGGAATATTTACAAATGTTTTCTGCATTGCAGTTCCTGGAAAGCCTACTATGATGATCAGTACCACTATTGGGAACACTGCTCTAATCCAGTGGCAGCCCCCTAAAGAAATGGTTGGGGAGCATATGGGATACCAACTGCAGTACAAGAGAGTAGAGGAGGAAACTTTCACCATTAAACACTTCAAGAAGACAGATGATCATTTCACAGTCACCGGCCTCCACAAGGGTGCTGTGTACATCTTCAAACTGTGTGCCAAAAACAGAGCAGGAAATGGGGAGGAGTATGTAAAAGAGATCAGCACCCCTGAGGACATTCCCAGCAGCTACCCGCAAAATCTGAGCGTGGTTGGCCTTACTGCTACTTCCACTAAACTGGCCTGGGACCCACCTCCCCTGGCTGAAAGAAATGGGAAGATTGTGAAGTATGTGGTGATGTACCGAGATATTAACAGCCCGAACAACAGCACCAACGTTACCACAGATACACAGATGACCGTCAGTGGTTTGCAGCCTGACACAACCTATGACATAAGAGTCCAAGCTTTCACTAGCAAGGGCGGAGGACCTATCAGCCCCAGCATCCAGAGCAGGACCATGTCCACCTCCATGCCAGGTGAGAACCACAGGCTTGGGTGCATCTACTAAAAATATAGGACAAGTCCGGATATCAGTGACCTTGACGTCAAGGTCAGAGCAAGTTTTCTGAAAATGCAATAACTTGAGAACAAGGTGAAACATATACCATAGGTCTACTGGTAGGTGAGGCTAGCACTGGAAGTTGCCAGTATTTTTTTTTATACTGTCCTCTGTACATAATGATATGTTCAGTTTCAACCCCTTTTTTTATTCTTGGGTTTTACTAGAGTAACTTTGTATGATTCAAAGTGAAAAATAAAATAAGTTTAGACATTAAGTAGAGCCACAAGTGACCATACTCCACTGACAACTTGGAGAGTTTTTATTTTTTTATTAACCATTGCCTCTTGTTGGCATTTGCAAACTGGTTCTGGTACTGGTGACTCCAGTAAGCTGGCCGTAATCAAATAGACATTTGTCAGCAGTTTATTGCCAAAAACCTGTTTTTGCTTTTTGTAAAATAGTGAAAGTACATAAAAACTCCTGAGCAAGTTGGTGGGCCAAGATGTATCTGTTAGTGTTCACCTTAATTGTCTTGCTTTTGTGCACTTCCTCATCAACACTGAATCATTTCAGTCATATTCACAATCAAATTAACCACCTAATAATCATCCAGATCTTCCCTCAGTGTTTACCAAGAACTTTGGTGTGAAGGCTGTGACAAAAACCTCTGTGCTACTGACCTGGGAAGTGCCAGAAACATACAAATCTCAAGTGCCTCTCAAGGTAAGCTCAGTGCTCTCTTTCACACAGACCGAAAACTGGTTCATCTTTTGGATAAATCAGAGCGCTGGATATTAATGACAGAAAAACCGAAGTCATTCAGATCAGTGATAATTATTACAGTAGATTGTTTCAGTTCCTACAAGTGCAGGGTGTAAATTAACCTCTATAACTCCATCCTGTTTTAGATTCTGTACAACCAGCAGAGTGTGGAGGTTCAAGGCAACCTGAAAAGGAAGCTGATCACACAGCTGCAGCCAGACACTGATTATTCGTTTGTGCTCATGAGCCGAGGGAATAGTGCTGGCGGCCTCCAGCAGCAGGTTTCCATCCGAACGGCTCCAGACCTTCTGACAGTGAAGCCAGCTCAGTACCATATAGATGTGGAGGAAGGTGGTAAAGTAACTATCAGCCTGCCGAAGGTCCCTGCTGCAGCAGCTGTCAGGTCAGTGCTAACTGTTTTAACACTGACAGTTTCTTGATGTTTTGGACTTGTCATACATTTACACATCTCAGTATTATTGTTTTAGATACCGTGATGTTGGTTTTTAGGCACCAAGAGGGTTGAGTGTCAAGGTATTAGCTAATAGGGCTGGGTCTCGTCTCTAATTAATTATCGATTTGATTCCGAGTCCCGATTGGATTCAATCCCCGATTTCAAGTCGATTCAATTTGATTTGAATCGGGGAAATTTTCTCTCAGACAGAAAAATTATTATTCTGATCATTTATCAGAATTAGAAAGCTGACACTTGTGAGATTTCATCAGAGGTGAAAGCATCACAGCAGGTGCCTTTGTGTCAAAGTAACTGAAGATAAAACACAGAAAAACATGAAGGAGATTTTCCTGGCCTGGCTTTTTACAGCAGATAAACCTCCTTAAAAATATTCTGCAGTAGAACAAAAACGAAAGAAAACCATGAATCAACATATGGACATTACCTGATGCTGCTGAAGGAAAGCAGAGTAATGTTACAGAAGTTTTTTTTTTTGTAGAGACACAGGTAAGAGTTTTGCAATTTGACATCATTTTAAAAAGTTACAATTTCTTCAGTATTGAACAGCAGAAATTAGGCTTTCTTGTTGGAAGTCATTTTTTGGAAAAAACAAAAACCAAAAACAGCAGCCGACAGCGCTGTTACACAATGGTAGGCTGATGCGTAATAAGCAAGCGGATAATGCAGAAAACAGAGATTTGACATGGTGAACTCTTCAAGTACACTGAGAGAGAGAGAGCTGTGCAGGAAGTGTGATTTTATCGTGGTGGAAAAAAAACAGCAAAAGTGAGAGGGAATTAATGACGATATTTATCAAATGTGAAGCGTAGTTTTGATCTTCTTTTGCTGCTGGTTCAGTGAATTTTGGTTGGAGAGTGACAAAACCTGCAGAATCAGAATCTGTAAGATATCAGCTTTCAGCCGCGATGGCGTGTGAGAAAGCCGACATCTCACAGACTCTGATGCATCGGGTCCGTGCTTTGTGTTTACATCTTTGTGTAGAATCCATTTATCTGCTCTCATTTGCTGTTTTAGCTGTTTGGTGGTTGCTGAAATGAAAGCGTTAACTTGAGATTCTGGCGTTTCTGGTAAAATACATTTATATTTAAAAATTGATTTGGCATTTTAATGAATCAATATTGTGTTCTTCGATCTAGAATAGATTTTAATCAGAAAATTGATCATCGAGACCCAGCCCTATTAACTAGTCCTTGTCAGCTAGTGTGAGCAAGCTTGGGTAGCAAGGTTCTTTAGACTGTATGGCTACATGTGAATCTCAGCAATTTCTTGTCCACTGCACCTATATAGCTTGTGCCATGCTATTTTCCCCAGTATATACACTCTGTGTATTAGCAGCTCAAAGATCTAAAAAAGCCAGACCAATTTTGGCGTATTTCACCAGCCATTACAACCTCTCTTCATTTACTTGTTGTCATGTTTTACCCACTTCACAGCAAGCCAATTATCACAAGCAGAAGCTTTTTTTTTTAAGGTCAGAGTGCTTTTAAGAGCAAACAAGACAATCAAACCTAGCCCAACAACTCCATGAAAGAAAACCACATGACTATATTAACGATGACCCCCACTCGCAACTCGTAGCCCTCTCATGACACCAGAAAGCAATTTGGGAGGTAATCAGCAAAACGAATCCCAATGCAAATGGTGCATTTCAGAAGAAGTGTATTTTATATTATTACCCCACTTGGTCAAGAAGACAGGCACATAGAAATAATTAATTGTGTTTCAAGTGTTTGTTTCGCTGAAGAAATAGCCCACACGTAAGCAGTAATTAAGAGGAGTGGAGCCAATGGAGAAAAAAAATTCTAATGTCCAAACCAGACCTTTTCATTAGGCGCAGAGCCTCAGTGAATCCATCTGTGTTTAAGAGGTTTAGAAAGTTTATAGAGAAGATCTACAAGTTGTGCTGAAACAACATTATACATACACGCATACGTATGAATTGCATTTGACTTAATTAGTCTTGATTTTTCTATTTTTTAGTCTTTTGGTATGCCTTTGATTCACTTTTTGCTTCTGAATCTTGTGTTGTGGTAACAGGTGAATTTCCTCTTTGTGGAATTAAATAAAGTTATCATATCTTCTCTTAACATTGAAGCTCTGTGTGCATGTTTGGTACATAACTACATGTTTTATGTTGTTGTGTTATATGTTTTGTGCAGGTGGTACTACATTGTGGTTGTCCCTGTCAATCCATCTTCTCTAAGGAGATGGGCAAACCCTGAAGACATGGACATACAAGAGGTGAGCGGATGTTTAGTTCAGTTTGATTTCATTGTTGCAAATAATCTTAATAATAGCTCTTTTATCAGTTGTAATTAATCCCATAGATAGGGTCAGCAGGCAGTCTATATACAGTGTAATCAGTGATAAACAGAACGCAGACAGAATACGTTGGAGACACCTAGTAGAGCAAAGAAGTGTCCAAAATATCTCTTGTGGTAAACTGAACAAGTATTTTGTAAACACTGGGTAAAAGTAAAAAAGAGAGTCAAATCCATAGACTCTAGAAAAAGTATTTCAAATTACACTATATAAACCTCAGTAACGTATTCATAGTAGAACAAAGAAAACATCAAATGTTAAAACTTTGATGATATAGAATTTTAAGAAAATGTTGCTTTCTTTTAAATTTAATGACAGCAATGCGTCTTAAAAAACGCATTGGGGTTAACAAAGGGCTGTATTACCACAGTGATGATAATAAAACGAAACCCTAACTGGAGGAACATTTTTTTTAACCAATCAGGTTAACTGCCAATAGGTCAGTAACATGATTAGGTATAAAAGAGCATCGTAGAGAGGCAGAGCTTCTAAAAAAAAAAATAAAAAAAATGATGATGATGATCAAAGGTTCACTAATCTTGAAAAAAAGATGCATCTACAAATTGTATAACAATTTCAGAAAAATGTTCCTCAACATAAAATTGCAAAGACATTAAATATCTCCTCATCGAGGCCAAAGATCTGTATTGGATGCCAATGGTCTTTGTGCCATCAGGCAGCACTACATCAAAAGCCGGCATGATTGTGTCATGGAAATCATGGGCCCAGGATCACTTCCAGAAATCATTGTGTGTGAACACAGCTTACAGTGCCATCCACAAACGCAGGTTAAACCTCTATCATGCAAAGACAAGCCCAATATCTGAATATGATCCAGAGACGCTAAAAAAAAAAAAAAAAAAAAAAAAACACCCCCTGGTTC
>VURO01018850.1:4428-19705 GCA_015108175.1 Pelvicachromis taeniatus | reverse complement strand
AAATTAAGTCTGAATATGAAACTCAAAAAAAAAAAAAAAGCAACAACAAAACCTGGGACTATGACAGAGAGTGATCTAGGTGTGCAGCAGTGGGATCTGTCTCTCCAGATTCTCTCTCTCCTTAAGTTTCATAAAATTCAGCTTTGTAGTTGTTGTACAATCCTGCTGACAGGCAAACACTGAAACTGCAGTTTCCCCACCTTTAGGCACACAGATGAAATGCTGACCTTTCCATCTAAGTGAGTAAGACAGCAAATTAATTCAGCAGAGCTTCTTTGGCCTTGGTGAATGTTTTTAGTGCTGTTTGTATGTTCCTGACACTTGGTGGAGAGATGGAGAATGGACATTAGGCCATCGGGTTTGGTAGAGGACTACGTTTTTGGGTTGTTGTTTTTTTTGTTTGTTTTTTTGAAGAGGTGCATCCTTGTGGATTTGAAAAGTATTCAGAATTTTGAGAAAAAAGGAAATAGTTTGATAAAAACAAAAATTCTGATACATATTTAACTAAATGCAGGGACTCACTGTATGCAAATTTGGGCATCTGTTTCTTATTCATGTCATCCCTTAGTTCCTGGAACTTTATCAAAGCGACTTAGCAGTTTATTGTTCTGTATATGCATTGTCCTCAAACATTTAGATGTCATTCAAACATTCTAAATAAAATTATTAAACGGAGCTTTTCTCATCACTCCCACTTTGCTGCGCCTCCCCTCATTACAGCGTTTGTAATGAGTGAAGTGCGTTGCCTTGGACAATACTTGTTCCACAGTGTTAAGAACAGAGCTGCAGGGTCCAGATTCGATAAATGACACGTTGCTGAATGCGATTCCAGCCTGTACAAAAATAGAAACCTAATCACATTCATTGAAAAAAGGGGAAGTAAGCTTAGCTTTTATTTCTGCTGCAAAGCTGCTGGAGGGGTGGAGGCGACAAGAGGAGAGTGGGAAGGAAAAGAAAGACGAGGGGGCTGGAGAGTGAAGGAAAAGGGCACTGTGGCTTTCTGTGGCCCCCACTGCTGGTAAACAAGCCCGGACGTGTGAAATTGGATAAAAGAAAAAGGCCATATAAACAGTGTGATCACTTAGGGGTGGGGTGGGGTGGGGGTGGGGGTGGGGGGGGTAGATGGTGGGTCGGCTAGGAGAGCACAGCGGCTTCCTGTGAATGCAGAGCCCTGTGGGAGCGACAGAGAGGTGAGCAGAAGAGTTAGAGGGAGCTTAATGGGAGGATAAGACCAAGAAAGGAAAGAAATGCTGCAGTCACTTGAGAGAGGGCCTTACAGATGCTGGGATGTGTTTCTAATGTAGGAGGAGGAGAGTTGCTGAACTTTGAGGGGAATAGGTACAGGATATCTTACAGTTTGTTCACATAGATGAGCTGAGAGGAGACGACTCCGGCTGAAGTAGAAATATTCCGTTTTCGGAAATAACCGAGCTGTCAAAATACTCTGCAGTCACACATTGTTTCATACTTTGTAATCAGTCACTTCTTGCGCAAGGATTATGGGCGTCGGAAACAATATTGTTGAGCAAAATGTTCATCCCCCTCCAACTCTGCTCTTATAGACACTTTTCTTCTTTGCATCTCCTCTCTCCCGTTTGCAGATGTAGCAGCAGCATATTTTTCACCCCTGAAGGATTACCATCTACGAGGTAGCACCGCTGAGATTGATCACTTCAAAACTTCCCCCCCCTGAGATTATCTAAATATCCCTCAGAATATGCTTCTGCTGCATCTGAAAGCTGTGAAAACTGTCATTTTTCAAAAAGAAAAAAAAGTTTTCTGAGCTGTAAGCAGTACTTTGCTAAAAGTACCACAAAGTGTTAAAGAGAAAAGAGAGGGGAAAGCGCTGAGGAGACAGATGAGCTGAGCGCGTTATCAAGCGCCACACCTTTTAGCTACTAATGCTTCAAGGTTTCTTCTACACACTGTGCAACAGAGCTCGGAAAGTTACCTACCGTCTTTTTAAAGAAACGTTGAGGTCTGTCATCACTTATGAAACTGTGTAAACCAGGAATGGAACCAATAAAATAACTTTTTCATTAGAATGATCATAAAAGAAAAGCAATGATGAGCTCATAAGTGAATCTGTCTTCTCATAATCCCCCCTTCAGGCTACAATAATAACTGTGCTGTTGATGTGACAATAAAGCAAGGGGGAAACAAAACAGGGGAGAAACAACAAAACTTTTGTTGTTTTAGTATTTTTCTGTATTTGTCATGGAGCAAACACAAAAATATAACAAGTGAAGCAATGCCTTTAACAAATTTAGCTACTATAGTTTCCATCTGCAGTCATGTTACCATCCTGCACAGCACAAGCCCAAAGTGTTGCACGCTCAAACTACTAACATTAGTAACGTTCTCGGTCATTAGGGAGTCTTTGACAACACTCACACCTGCAGCTGCTGTCTCACACTCTTTAAGTGACGTTTTCTGTTGACATGTTGTGACATTTTTGTCATTGCTTGGCTAAAATATCAACTGCTAAGACTTGGGTTGTAAAAAATTCCGAGACTGAATTTGCAATAGAAAGATTCCCAGTCTCGTGCCACAGTTCTGTCCTGATACGGAGATAAAGGCGTTTGAAAACTGCAACACTGCAGTGCAATAATATAAACTTGCACGAACCAAGAGGAATATGCGACAGCGATGGCAGAGCAAAGAGACATTCTTTTATCATTGTGGTTAATTGAAATAATAATACTGGGAGCATTTCTAGCAAACGGTGTATCCAGGTGCCAAGCTCTGGGGCTGAAAAATGACACCAGTGCAGAAGCGCTAAAAAGCGCAGTTCCTCTGGTGGCCACTTGACTGACTACAAATCCCCTTACCCTCCCATATTAAAACTTTACACCAGAAATAAACATGTACAATACAAGTAAACAAATGGCAAGATAAACATGGATGCTGGAGCTGGGGAGCTGGTTAATGACAGAAGTGCCTTAAATTAAATTCAGCTAATTAAAGTCACTGAATCAAATCTCTCTACAGTGTTTGTGCTACTGATGCCTTTTGGAGCTGTTTTAATAAAATTATGTAACACCGACTACAGCCTGCCATGAAGTACTGCTTGTCCAAAAGGCTGTGCCTCCGTTTTTGTGAGTTAAATTCTACTATTTTTTCCATTCTGTTATTTAGCACTAGTTAGCAGATATAAGTATCTGTGCAATGCAACAGCTGCATTCATAAACAGTACTGTTTATGAATGCAGCATGCTAACCAAAGATTTCCTGACAGCTGTCCGAAACTAACATGTTTATGTTGGCTATGTCCATCTTTTATCTACAGTTTCAGTTTAACAGAACGTCCTTTGAAAGATTTGTATAATTAGCAATACAGCATGTGTTTAAATGCAGGATAAATAGTAGCAGCTAAGAAATAGCTTCTGTAATGTGCATTATGTAATGAAAGCTGTTTAGCCATCTGCCTGTGTTACTTGTGCTATTAGCCATGTGGAGCTCTTAATAGTTGGTTTAAGCACAAGTTTGGTGAAAGCTGTGATTTAAAGATCGTTCAGGTAAAAAGTGAACTGGAAAACCATCAGAATAACTGAGCTTATTTTTCAAATCATTTCAAATTCATCCCCTCCTAAAAAGCATACAGATGTGAATTATGACCTGGAGAGTGAATGCTCCCATTATCAGAATATAAAAAGATTATTTATGCAGTTCTGGCCTTTTTTCTTCTGCTATAGAGGATCAAGCTGTGAGTTTGTGCTGCTGCTACCTTGGCCATGAGATTTGATCGCAGTGGGACGGAAGCAGAGAGAAACTCTTCCTCAAGGCAGAAAATATTCATTATGTATGAGTTTTCATTAAAGCTATATGCAATAACTAACAGGTGACCAGCCAACATAAACATCTTGTATATGTACTTGATGGGTAAATAAATATATTTCTACCCACAGCTGTCAAATGTAATGGTGTGAAATGGGCATGACATCAGCCAGCATGCATATATGCATACTAAATGTCTGACATTTGCAGCTTGTACCAGATGCAAAAACAGGGAGACGTTCACAAAACCGATTCCACAGCACCACTTTTGCATCAAAAAATCGGTTTACTGATAAACAGCCTCCTCTTGTAGATTAAAGAAACATTTAATCAGCTCCACTCCCTCCACTACTTAATCCATTTATAACCCTGTTTCAAGCTTTAATTTCTATCACTGCTGCACCAGAAGCTGGAAGAAAGGAAGAGAGAAATGAAACAAAACTATCAGGTGCATTGCAAAACCAAAAAAAGGGAAATTAAACTTCTTAACACCAAACATCTTTATAAATGACTGTCATATTAAGCTTTGAGACTTAGTGTTTGCAGTAAGTTTGCAGTGCTTGAGAAACTTACAATAAATAATCGACAGCTGCACTGTTACAATAAAAAAGAAGTCGGTTCCAGACCAAAAAAAAAAATCTAAATCGCAGTCGGAAGACCCACCTGATTGGTAGATTACTTTTGCTTCACTACAGTGCTTTAGTTGTTTGGTGATGGACGAAACGGCAAAAAAGTAGACTTGTCCCAAAAGGCAGTAACAACACCAAACTATAAACACTGAGGAGATAAGACATTTGGTTGGCAGCATGTGCTTCTTGGAGAAGGGATATGAAAGCGGTGCATCAGACGAAAGAGCTGAGACAGTTCGGCTGTGGGAGGATAAGCCTGGAGCACGCCTGCTGCCAACTGGTGCACGCTTCTCATGTGGGTGACAATTACTCACACACAGCAACACACGTACAGTACAAAGTCATTATGAAAAATAGTGGATAAAGGAAATACAAGAAGTATCACTCACTAAGCTTTCTAACAGGATGGTGGTGTGTGTGTGTGTGTGTGTGTGTGTGATTATTACTATTATTATTATGCAAATAAAAAAGGCACTTATCCAAAGCAAAGCAGGGCAACTTGTACCCCGTTTTTACTTAAGTCATACTGATTCAACCATAATAAATAAAGGCCTGTGTAAGAGGCTATATTTTGAAGCCATGTAATTCAAAAAGAGATTTATTAACATCCATCCATTCGCAGCAGCTTATCCTCTTCAGGGTCACGGGGGGTGCTGGAGCCTATCCCAGCTGTCTTAGGGCGAGAGGCGGGGTACACCCTGGACAGGTCGCCAGTCTGTCGCAGGGCTAACACATAGACATGGACATACATTCACACCTATGGGCACTTTAGAGTTTCCAGTTAACCTATCCCCAATAACTGCATGTCTTTGGACTGTGAGATGGAAGCCGGAGTACCCGGAGAGAACCGGAAAGACCCCGGCCTGATGGTGGAATTGAACTCAGGCCCTTCTTGCTGTGAGGCAACAGTGCTAACCACTGTTCCACCGTGCTGCCCTCATTTATTAACATGTCTAACCAAAAATAAGGTATATTAACGGTTATGATAGGATAATGGTTTTAAGCATTAAATTCAGAATTTCTGTGTGCATTTTTTAACCCAGGATATTTAAAAAAAAATGGAAATAAGGAAATCGATAGCCAAATGCCAAATTGGTCGCTTCTGTAGAGGGAAACTCATTACAATGTATATGCTGAAAATATGGACAGGAACGATATCTCTACTTTCTTGCCTTTGCACTCTGATTGTTTTTTGTACTGCCATAGTGACTCAAGCCATGTGACTGCCATTTATTTTTGATCAGCTTGTTGTTGTCTAACTTCAGATCTTTAGTGCAGTCCTTCAGATATGTATTCCCATGCATTCCTATATTCATACACATATGGATTATAATCAGGTTTCTTTGCCTTGAAATTAAATTTACGCTACAAAACACAAATTAAAAATAAAAGGAGATTCACATTATGGATGCCTGTAACAAGCAAATTGTGAAAGACACAGTTAGAATAAAAGACTTGGTTTGATTTTTAAAAAAGAGCTAGATGTATACTGTGTTTGTGTAGAGTTTGATGTGTTTGCAAGGCCATCCGATGTCAAAATGATTTTTTTTATTTTTTTTTGGCATTTTGCAGCATGACAAATGTACAAAAAAAAGTCTGTTATAGACACAAAGATCATGTATAATTCATGTGTAGCTGTCAGCTTGGATACCACAACCTCGACCATGAATGCTAAAGTGAAAATGAGTGTGGAAAAATGTGCTGAAATTAATGAATCATTAAGGAAACAAAGCTGGTCGAGGGTGGCTTTGTTTTTAACAAGCAGCACACTTCAGTGGGGTTTACGGCTTTTACCCAGTGGAGCTACAGCCTTGTTGAGCCAGAGCCCTGTCAGGCTTACAGGAATATTTATAGTCTCATTCACCAACACAGTCCAACTTACTGCACTTGTCTCACAGAACATAAAGTGACAAGCAGAACAGTTACTTAAAGTGAATTACGCCCTGCAAATTGATCCATGTAACCCCTTTTAATGTTTATTCTGTTGCCAATATCTGACTGCCTCCGACTCTGCAGCTTAGAGACGACCTAAAGGTGTTTTCGTTGATTTCACTTCATCTGCAATTTTTTATTATTTTGTAATGAAGCGATTTTTGTCTCTTGGTTTGGACTGACAGAAAGGTGGGGTTTTTGGGGGGTTTTTTTGGTATTAAACAATCATTTCACTAATTTTGCATGTCAAAGTCAATTGGGGGAGTATTACTGCTGTGCTGGTGAAATACTTGTTTAATGTGTTTGGTGGCTCTGAAGGAGTTTATGTTTACTCGAGTGACATTGCTTGAGAAATGATTGGTCTCCGCGGAGACTGTAATTACAGAAACGCTGCATAAAAACCTGGCCTTCTGGGGTTTTAATGATGTGGGCTTCTACAGAGAGGGGGCTCTAAAATACTGATGCAATCATGGGAAACATTGCTGTTTAGCATGGAAGTCATACTGCTGTAAACTAATGGCCTATTTCCATTGAAAAAACTGTATACAAAAGATGGATGTAGCTGACATGACATCACCCACTGGTTTTTCTGATTAGCTAACACTAGCAATCGCAGTAACCACGCTTCATCCACACTAATTTTCACAAACAAACAAACATTTACAAGAGTTAACTAGTTATAAATATAATTCATTATGGAGGTTTTGATTAGCTGCGAGGATCACAATGATTTTTTTGCACTTGACTGGAAACCTGTTTATTTCGACTTATAGGGCTGTGCATTTTAACATGGAAGTCTATGTGGAGCAGCTCACTGGAGTTAGCCTCAAGTGGCCTTTAGAGGAGCTGTTATTGCTGCATTGGCTTTATTTGTCAACCACGAGGCGGACGCTTGTTTATGTAAAACACTGAATCAAATATAAAGACAACTGCAGCCAATGACACTGTTCCCACTGGATGCAAATAGCTTGAATTGCCAAAGCATCAAAATACACACTGTGTCATCTTTTGAAGTTAAAAAGTCCTTGATCTCAATAAATTGGTGAACAGCCATTCAAAATTGACTGCTTTGGAGCACTGGAATCTCAACAAGTGATGAAGTGGTAGTTGTTACATTATGTTTGATGTACTCAGCCAGAATAGGCCTCAACAGTAAGGATGGGTTCAGTTTTATTTTTTTAAAGCTAGGGTAGGCAACATGTTTTTTTGCACCATTAGACAAAAATCCATTAAAAGCTTTCAACATATTGAAATGCAATTGGCCTGTGAGAGAAGCAGACCCTTGCACCTACTTTGACCTATGTTTTTAAGTAGGTGACAATGATATGAGACTATGGGATAATAATCGATGCTTTGTTCAACATGAGTCTGGAGGGTCAACATCAGTCCGTTACACAAATCAAAGCCCCAGATGTAACTATAAAGTAGAAATATGTATGCTCCAAGAGATTTGTATGTCTTCAGTTTTTCTTTGTACATGTGCTGTTTTTTCCCAACAAGAAATACAAAGGTGCACGACTGCAGAGCTGTCACTTTTTGCCCACATAACATCATCAGCATTTGCAAACATTAAAAGTATAGTGGAGAAAATAGATCTTTTAAATGAACAGACTGTGTCCTAGCAGTGCGACATGAGTTTATATTGTACTTAGATTGTCTAAGTTCATGTCCTTTAGTGATGGCAGGGGAGAACTCAGGGCTGACCTCAGGTCTCCATGCCCCATCTGAAGGTGTAGTGAAGCTGTTGGCATTATTGGATGTGACCTCAGAGGATGTTGCCGATGCGTATCCTTGCACTGATCTTCATGTGCCTCCCTGGCCTCGGGGGGGGTCTCATCAAAACAATCAGTACGGTCCCACATCAAGCACATCCAACACAGCAGCATGTCTCTGCCTGTCTCACATCTCACTCTCTGTCCTCCTCTGTCCCCACCCCCTTCACCTGCTGCTTTCTAAGAGCTGTCACAGATAACCAGTTGCCTTCACCTGCAGAAACCTGTTAGTGTGTAGTGGTTAAAACTCATTTACACTCCCATATGGACTCCTGCTTTACAGTTGCTTAAAATCTTTCAATTAATGAATTGAATCGAAGTGTTTTCAACATTAACATATTTAAATGACATGAGGTTTTTGTTATTTGTCTCACACACATTGGTAAAGTGATAGAATGTCCTGTTACAGGTTTCGGATTATTCCTGTGATTTATGGGGGATTGTGTCACAAAATATTGTAAAGCTTCAACAAAGGCAATAAAGACGGCTTCGTGCAGGTTACATGGCTGCAATAAATCAGGATTTTCTTTGGTTTTTTTCAGGAACTTTTGTGCACCACAGAGATATTTTAGAGATTTGACGAGAACCAGTGAGAATAACCAAAAACCGGGTTTCCATTAGCATATTGTTATTTTTTTCCCATACACTGGGAAACAGAGTGGGGTTTGTATAGTGCTATTTTATTCCTCACTAAGACAAAAAAAAATTCTCTAATTGTGGATGATTATGTTTTCTGTTGTTGTCCTTGTGTTGTTTTTATTTATTTTTTTCTATTGTGATGGCTCGTCGTATTAGTCATAGAAACTGAACTGGAATAGAAATAAAAGTTGCGGTTTTCAAACTTCACTGCATACATGGAGAACAGAGGTACCTTCACGCAATGAAGGCTCTGGGCAACAGGACAAACCTCTATATTAGCCTACTGCCAATTTACAAGACGGAGACATAAACTAGCCAGAATTTCTTTCCATTTAATTTGAACAAAAAAGAAAACAGTAAAACGCTCAAATCTAAGAATAAAATTAATATTTTATCTAAGTTGTTTTTGTCCTGACCCAGTCTGTCTTCTGGTGTTGTATGATAAAATCTAGAAGAAACCTTTACCTCTAGAGAAGCTTTTTTTTTTCCCCGAAAGACTCTGAGAGCCAGTAATTAGCTATAAGAACACTCACAAGTTATTCACATTCATGCGAATTGTGTCTGTAGACATTTCTACTGCACCCTTATTTCTGCGAGTATTTTTGTGTGACCACCACTTTTCTTCGCAATAGATCGCTCAACTACCAGTGGGACTATTTGATTGCTGTGTTGCATTGAAAAGGGATGCTGTGTTGTGAATCCCTGAATTCCCCAAAACTCGGGGAGCTGTGTAAAATGTAAATAAGAATAAAATGCAATGATTTGCAAGCCTCATGAACCCATATTTTATTCATGGTGTAACACAGAAAACAGGAGGAGGAATGATGTCCCCTCGTTATCTGATATAGGATTGCAGATGCTCCAGTCCATGATGCACCAGAGATTCCTATTTAGCAAAAGGTCTGGACTGCACTTAAGCTAGTTCAACCACTGGACTCTTCTAGTATGAAGTCATGCTGTTGTGTTAAATGTTTGGGTTGTTGGGTTTTTTTTTAGGGATTTTTGAACCCTGTTTACTTCTAAGAAACTCTTTCTAAGATGCTCTTTTTCTGCCCACTCATGTTACTCACCGTTTACCAGTTAACAAAATATTTCTCCAGCTGTTTCTTTTTAGTACCACTTACTTTTCCAGCCTTTTGTTGCCTGTGTCCCAACTTTTCTGAAACATGTTCAAAATGAGCAAAGATATTTCATGAAATAAAATGAATAAAATATGAGATTTGGAAATAATTGCATCCTCTTTTTACTTACATTATACACAATATCCAGGTGCGTGCGTGTTTGTATATATTTAGACATCTTTGTGAGGACAGAAAATTGGCATGCTACTATACTTTTGGGGACCAACACTTATGGGACAAAGTGCCCGTCCCCATGAGTTTGAAAGCATTTTTGAGGCTCAGAATGTGGTTTTAGAGTCAGGTTAGGTTTAGGCTGAGGGTTAGATTGGGCATTTGTTTTTGATGGTTAGGGTAAATGGCCAGGGAAAGCATTATGCCAGTGAGATATCCTCACTGAGATAAGAAAACGAATGCGTGTGTGTTTTCTGTTCTCTCGTCATGATTTCTTGCTAAGCTGTTTAGCCTGCAATTTGACTAGAATAGAACTGAATAGAATAGAATACACTTTTACTGTCATTGTATATGTACAGCAAAATTGTGGACAGCATACAACCTCCTTTTAAACTGTACCATACTGCTACATTTACTTCCATATTTTCGATTTTAGGGTTGTTGTTTTTTTTTTTTAAGTGAAATAGAAACTGACTCTGGATCCTTCTCTGATCATTTGCAGCAGAGGACATTTGCAGCCAGCCCTTTCTCGGAACCCTTCATGGTGAAGATCAGTGGGGTTATTCGACAACCACAAGAAGACCCAGAGATGCTGTGGGTGATGGGTCCGGTGCTGGCAGTCATTCTGATTATCATTATAGTCATCGCTATTTTACTCTTCAAAAGGTGAGTATGACAGACACAACAGCAGACACTGCTAGGACACGTACTGGTTATTTTTGGAGCGACGCCTCTGATAGATGCAGTTTTAAAGTCCCAAAATAAAATGATGAGAACATCTATCAGTGCGTTGTTTGCTAATCACATCAGGCTGGGAAAAATACTGAAAACACTATTTTTTTTTTTTACAAACGTGTTTTATTTTCTATTAACATTTTCCCATCACAAGCACTTTACTTGAATATCCATTGAAGTCAAAGCAGTAAAGAGAAAAGTTCTTGTTTTGTTAAATTCTAAATTACTAAATTAATGTAGTGGGTCTATCAGTGACTGAATATGATTTCAATTAGTTTCAGTACATATTGCTTTTATTTGTTATTATCTTTTTAGATTAACGTTTCCATTGACGTCTGATGCTCCTTTCTAAACCTTAACAATTAGTTTGGGATCTAAGCTCAACTATAGGCTGTAAACAAATGCTGGCATAGGTTACCTCCTACCTGCTAATGCAAAATATTTGATTCCCACTGTAGTGGGATTAGCTGGCTAATATCAGCTTGCTTGCTCACTACTGTTACTAGCAAAGCTAGCTACCTGAAGACTATCTGTCCAGCCACATATATATAAAATACTTATGAATTCTCTTTGAAATTAACATTGTCATTATACATTGCAAAGTAAGGTAATATCACAGCAAAAACCCTAGCAATCAGATGATCAATACTTTGCAACAGTAGCAAGGAAGAATTCATTTTGACAAGAAATGGTCTCAACAGAACCAGGCTTAGGAAACAGCCGCTATATACAAGGAAGTCAGGGCAGAAAGAAGAGAGAAAACGAGAGCAGAGATAATGACAGAACTTCAATTATGGAAGAGAAAAGACCAAATGTAATGATGCGCAATATAGTAGAGAAGAAATACTCAATACATCATGGGAAGGCCTCCATTGGGCTGAGCCTGTAGTGACAAGAGATCATTCAAGATGACCTGATTCAGTCCTAATTTTCCTTTTTTTATCAGAAAGGAATTTTTTAAGTATGATCTTAAAAGTGAATTAGGGTGTTTGTCTCCTGAAGTAAAACTGGGACCTGGATCCACAGGAAGGGATTCTGATATGTGAAGGTTCTGTCTCCCATCCTACTGGTAGAAATTCTATTAACCACAAATAAACCTGCAGTATGACAGTGAAGTGCTTTACTGGGATATTATGAATATGAGATTTTTAAATTACCAAATCACAACAACAGTCACCTCAAGGTGCATTGCCTTGAACAGGTGTGTTGCAACGTAAAGACCGTATAGTAATAGAATGGTTAGGGTAAAAACCCTGCAATATTACAAAATAACCCCAATAATCAGAAGACCACCTATGAGCAAGCACTTAGCGACAGTGGGAAAGAAAACCTCCCTTTTAACCGGAAGAAACCTCCGGCAGGACCAGACTCGGGCAGGGGCAGACATCTGCCACGACTACTTGAGGCTGAGGGGAGGGAGAAAGGACAAAAGACACACAAGCTTTGTCAAAAAGCAAAGTTTTAAGCCTCATCTTAAGCAGAGAGAATGCTTGTCTCTCTGTATACTGGGAACTGGTTCCACAGAAGAGGGACCTGAAAGGCGATTCAGAGTATCTGGTTAGATACCATATTTCTAAGATTTTCAGGGCTGAGTACATTAACCTCAGTTTTATCTAAATTAGATGTCTTTCAGGCCTTTATGTATTTAAAGGATTCCTGCAGTTTAACTTCTTGGTGAGTGTCATCTGCATGTCAGTGGAAATGTATGCTAAGCCATCTGCCTAAAGGATGCATGTAATGTAAACAGAATGGGTCCAAGCACAGAACCCTGTGAATCACCATAATTAACTTTAGTGAATGAAGAAGAGTCAATATTTGCATGAACAATTTGGAGCCTGTTAGATACATATGATTCAAACCACTGCAGTGCAGTACCTTTAATAACTGCAACATGCTCTACTTGCTGTAATAAATTATTATGCAGTATCCAGAGTAATACACAGTAAGGATGTAAGACAAGATGACAAGATAATCGACATCTGTGGGAGTGATATGATGCGGTCTGATAATTCAAGACTTTGAATGTGAGCAGAAGAGAAGCCAGTATGTGATCCATTTTTCTAGTTTCTCTGAATTCTCTCATTGTAGCCTTTTGGTAAAATAACACAAAAAAATTAAACGCAATCACACCTACATTTACTTTTTCTAGTTACTGGTATGTCATTTCAGTTAACAGAGCAGTTTGTTCATATACATTTTAATAAACTTCATAAACAAAACCGTGTACATTTCAAGCTATCAGAAGTCAAAAAGAAATCACACTTTTATTCCCCGAAATTAAGTAACAGAAGCATCAGCATACAAATTATCCTTTTTTTGTCATCTGTTGTGAATGAAGCAATACTTTTGGTAAACCTTGAAGGCAATACATGCTCATTGTGTTCCTCCTCATATCATCAAGCTGAGTGATCATTTTCACATAGTCCACAGAGAGACCTGAAGCATTTTCTTCAGCACAACAGATGACGAGAAGATTTTATTAGAACTGAGTGCCAGGAAACGGTCAGAGTGGAAGATTTTCTAGAATAGAGACAGACATTTGTCTTGTCTGAGCTGGCCTGAAGGCAAAGGTCCTCCATGGCATATGGGAGGGAGGTGCTGCGAGCTACCTCGCGGCCCCGCTCTTCAAGCCTGACAGTTGGCTCATGCTTCCTGTTCTTGGGTCAAACATCTGGAGTTACTGACTGGGCTGACGAGGGCCTCCATATGGCTGCTGCACTGCTCAAAGGCGCAACTTGTTTTGTCTTTTTCCTCATTCTTCCTTTTTTTTACTTTAAGGCTGACATGATTCTATTTATTTTATACAATAAAAATCATGAAACTTGAATTAAGTAAACAGTCACAAGAAATGTTTTCAACACAGTTAGCTTGTGTTTACCTGCCAATACCAATATCTACTCATGTATGCTGGATGAACTGAAATGTAAAGAGGCTGCTTGGTATTGTTTAGTACCAACTATAGATTCCATAGAAAATGGATGGCAATAGTCATCGTCAGTCAGGTTTTTTGACCCAGAAGTGGCCACAAAGTGCAGTGTTGTTATTGGCTTAGCCTGCATTCATAAGCTATATAGGTACAACTCACAGCCATGGGCTAATACCTTTAAAAAAAATGGATTTATCTCACCAACAGCACAACTACTATAGATAGATGAAGTGAGATGAAGCCTAGCAGCTACACCCTGCTGTGTCACCTTCCACCTATCAATAAAAGCAGCCAATCCCTCATGTAGACTTTATGCTTTAACAAAATAAAAAACAGGAGTCAGAACACAAATTCATCCACCGTGTCGCTGCTATGAAGAGGGGAAGTAGCTCCTGAGACCAAAACAGTTTTTTGTAAACATGTTTATTTCTGCTGTAAGGTTTGACACTTTAACTTGGGAGTGTGTGACTCTTGGCTGGCTTTTAGAGCCAGTCTCAAATGACCATTAGAAGAACTTCAGTTTTTGGCACTTTCAGCACTGTGGGTTGATGTTTAAGGGCGAGACAGCTGCTCCATCACTTTTCAGCAGTGTGAAAACACACTTCCACTCAGGTTGTATAGTCATTTGTTCCAGGTTGCTGTATGGAAATCATTTGAAATATTAAAAACACTGTCTCTTCTCTGTTCGTGGAACTACATCAGATTTTATTAGAAAATAAGATCAGATAAGGGAGTAGTTTGTGAGGTGAAGGGATGAACTCTGTCAGGTCCTCTGACGACTTGTAAATTAATCCTCTCTGTTTCTTCCTCCTTGTTAACTGTCTGCCTACTTTCTGTGGATGCAGCAAACAAGAAAGGTTAGTGCTCCTGTCTGTTTTCACACCTCATCATCCCACCCCCCAATCCTCCAACCTCTCCTGCCTGCCCTTGCACATTGTGCATCCTGTGTAAAACGTGCTTTGTGGGTCAGACATGCCTACATTTGCTGACAGTGATGATGTGAAGTGACAGATACTTGTTTCTGTTACACTTTCAAATCGCACCTCCATGTCAGTGTCTCTGAGCTGTCTTCTTTTTGTTTGGTTCTCAGGCATATCGACTTCAATTGACAGCCCTTCTAAGCATGTGTGTCTTCGGTGTCAGTGTGTGAAAACTACATTTTAGCATGTTTGCCTTTTTGTGCGTCTGTTTTCTGCTGTTCAGCTCCAGCTGATCTTTCCCTCCAGAATCATTCTCCCCTCATGCTTTCTTCACCTCTCTACCCCTCACACACCTGCAGATGCAGCCTTCAAAACAAATTGTAGACCTGGAAAATGTAATCCTGATATCACCAAGAGGCAACAGCTGACGTCACAATGGCTTTTCACTCTCCTGTGTGTGTTAGCTGCCTGACCTGCAAAAAACATGCTGAATATACACCTGTATATATTTGTGTGAAGTATGTGTGGGCTGATTGATGATTAGCCCACACACATAAATATTTTGATTATTTATCAAAATATATTAAATAAATTATATATATATATATATATATATATATATATATATATATATATATGACAAAAAATTTGGATAG